>CM068765.1:3396485-3683871 GCA_035084275.1 Hydrolagus colliei | reverse complement strand
TCCCCACACACACTGACCCCCCACACACACTGACCCCCCCCACACACACTGACCCCCCCCACACACACTGACCCCCCCCACACACACATGACCCCCCCCACACACACACTGACCCCCCCCACACACACACACTGACCCCCCCCACACACACACTGACCCCCCCCCCCCACACACACACTGACACCCCCCACACCCACACACACTGACCCCCCCCCACACACACACTGACCCCCCCCACACACACACTGACCCCCCCCCACACACACTGACCCCCCCACACACACTGACCCCCCCCACACACACTGACCCCCCCCCACACACACTGACCCCCCCCACACACACACTGACCCCCCCCACACACACTGACCCCCCCCACACACACTGACCCCCCCCACACACACACTGACCCCCCCCACACACACACTGACCCCCCCCCACACACACACTGACCCCCCCCACACACACACTGACCCCCCCCCACACACACTGACCCCCCCCCACACACACTGACCCCCCCCACACACACACACTGACCCCCCCCACACACACTGACCCCCCCCACACACACTGACCCCCCCCCCCACACACACACTGACACCCCCCCACACACACACTGACACCCCCCCCCACACACACACTGACCCCCCACACACACACACTGACCCCCCCCACACACACACTGACCCCCCCCACACACACACTGACCCCCCCCCACACACACACACACTGACCCCCCCCACACACACACTGACCCCCCCCCACACACACACTGACCCCCCCACACACACACACTGACCCCCCCACACACACACACACTGACCCCCCCCACACACACACACACTGACCCCCCCCCACACACACACTGACCCCCCCCACACACACACTGACCCCCCCACACACACACACTGACCCCCCCCACACACACACTGACCCCCCCCACACACACACCAAACACACAGTCACCCCCCCACACACACACACACACTGACCCCCCCCCCACACACACTGACCCCCCCCACACACACACTGACCCCCCCACACACACACTGACCCCCCCCCACACACACTGACCCCACCCCACACACACACTGACCCCCCCCCACACACACACACTGACCCCCCCCCCACACACACACTGACCCCCCCCACACACACACACTGACCCCCCCCCCCCACACACACTGACACCCCCCCCACCCACACACACAGTCACCCCCCCCCCCACACACACAGACACTGACCCCCCCCACACACACACCCACACTGAAACCCCCCCCACACACACACACTGACCCCCCCCCCACACACACACCCACACTGAAACACCCCCCACACACACACTGATCCCCCCCCACACACACCCACACACAGTCACACCCCCCACACACACACACTGACCCCCGCCCCCACACACAAAACACGCCCACATACACAAATACTAGCCCCTCCCTCAATAATGTACTTGCAAATGCCCCCCAAACAACCCCCCCTACAACCCCCACCCCCCAAAAAAAATAATAAACCACAACCCCCCTCCCCCACATACCCCCTCACACCCTACACCCCCCCAATAATACCTCTAAATAATACCCTGAAAATGGCCTCAAATACCCTCCCCCCAAAAAAATAATACCTCCCCAATAATTCTTTAAAATAACCCCAAATTGCCCCCTACTCACACCCCATAAAATAACGCCCCAGTCCCCCCCCCCCAACCCATTTCTAAAAATTAAATAATAATAATCCTTGCATTTGATGTAGCCCCCCACACACACACAAACAAAAATAATAATAATAAATTGGTCATTTTGATCCACGGCTGTCTGTGTGGGGAGTGGGGGCGGCTGGGGGGGGGCTGTCTGTGTGGGGGTGGGGGGGGCTGGGGGGGGGGGTGTTGGGGAGGAATTAAAAGGCGGTCACTCAATCCACGACTGTGTGTGGGACGGACGCTGCCGTGCGCTGCTGCTGTTTTCTGCCCGCCAAAGGCACGCACACACACACACAGTGGGTCAGTTCACTTTACAGTAGAAAATAGGAAGGGGCAGGTCAGGCAGCATCTATGGAGAGAGAGGAGCGTGAGTCAACGTTTCGGGACCGTGACCTTGCTATAGATAGATAAACGCTCATTGCATCCGGTCTGGACGTTAAAGCCACTGATCTGTTAAGTGACTGCAGAGTGTAGATGGTGAGCACATAATGAATGAAGCTTCCTGCGGTAACCGTACCACCTTCAGCCTGTCAGACAGTACTGGGATCTCAGCACAGGGCGGCAGTATTTTACCGTAGAGTACTGTAGGATAATAAACAATCCTCGCATTTGGTACCGTTGCCCCATCACGCCTTCGAGACGCCTCAAAGCGCCTCACGCAGTTTACAGTCAAGTGAATTCATTGTGAATTCAACAATTTGTGGGCCCAAACGCGGGGGTCAATTGCGCAGGGCAGCGTCCCCACAAACAGTCAGGGATTGAAGTGACCAACTCGGTATTGGGTTCAGATGTCAAATGCAAGATGCAGCAGCAGAACCGGCGCTCCTGTAGAGTGGAGAGGTTTCCAACACGCTCGCAACTTGAGGAAAGCTGTTTTCGAGAGAACTAGATGGACAGAATACATAATAATCCTTATGTATTCAATATGGCACCTTCCTAACTTCTTAAAGTCTCGTGAAATGCTTCACGGGGGAATTGCTGTCAAGGGCACAATAAAGTTCCCGCAAACAGCCGTGAATAAAGGAGAGGCCAATTGTATCTCTGGGTTGGGTTGGGGTGGGGTGGGGGGGGGCGGGGTGGGGGGAGAGGGTTTGTGGATCAGCATAGGGAGAAACAGGGGTCGGAGATATTGGGGTAAATCGCTACAGAGGCTACGGCTGCAATATAACGAGTGTTAACTAGTTAAGAGAAAGTGAGAACCCACAAAGACGGCTCCCCTACACACACCCCCACCCCCCCCCACCAGCACACACACACACACACACACACACTCAGAGGATAAAAGACGAGACGAAAGAAAAGTTTAAGAGAAAAAAACACTATAAATCGAAGAAGTTGTCGGTGAATACAAAAGTAGCTCAAAAAGCACTGGCGGAGAAGTACAGGAACGACCGCAAAACAAAACGAGAGAGAGATAACACAACGCAGGACGTATGGACACAAAGAGTTTTATTCAACTAAGAATGTAAATATAAAATAGGCATAGGTTTAGGGAAAAAAACAGACGAAAACAGACGAAAAGGATCCGATAAAGTAGATGCGCTCACTTGATGACATGTTAGGAATCGGCCTTTAGAATCCTTGTGAAAAGTAAAAAATACTCCCCGACGTGACAAGCGCGATATAAAAAGACGGGAGAATTAAGCATGAAAGCCGCTGTGTTTATAAGGTCCGAGTAGGGAACGGCGATGTGGGAATTTCCCGATATGGATATATCAGCTGGCTCATATCGAGATATACCAAAATATCGATATTTTCCGGTTTTTCGTACTGCGCATGCGCATTCCGGGTGCGCGCGCATTCGGGGCCTATCTTCTCAGGAGGTAAATATCTTTCTCTCTCTGTGTCTCTCACTCTCTCCATCTCTCCATCTCTGTGTTTTTCTGTCTGTGTCTCTCTATGTCTCTCTCCCTCTCTCCTCTCTCACATCCCCCCCCCATCTCTATCTATCTGTATATTATCACATCCACCCCGTCTCTCCCCCCCCACAAACCCCCCGCCGTCCCTCTCTCGCACCCCCCACCCCCGTCGTCGTCACTCCCCCCCCCCGCCGTCTCTCTCTCCCTCCACCCCCCCCCCCTCCAGCCGTCTCTCTCCCTCTCTCCCCCCCAGCCGTCTCTCTCCCCCCCACCCCCCCCCAGCTGTCTCCCCCCCTCTCCTCCTCCCCCTCTCCTCCCCCCCCCAGCCATCTGTCCCCCTCTCCTCCCCCCCCCCAGCCGTCTCTCTCCCCCTCTCCCCCCCCCCAGCCGTCTCTCTCTCCCTCACCCCCCCCTCCCACAGCCGTCTCTCTCCCCCCCACCCCTTGCATACCTGTATATTGTATTCGAGGACTATGAATACAAGATGGCGGCTTTGCACCTCGGTCTGTGCATTGTGTATAGAGATGAGCATTCTGGGTCTTGTAGTTGATTGTGCTCGCATCCCGATTTTTTACCTCGATATATCGGTTTTCGATATATCGATATTTTTACAATGCCTATATCGGCATATCGATATAAAAAATCATATCGGGGTTTATCGATATATCGCCGTTCCCTAGGTCCGAGTAACTTAAACGGCTTCAGGGGTTCATTTTAATTTACAGTATTGTAAGGTTTTCGCACCTTGGAGGTTGGGGTGGGGGGAGAGGGCGAAATTTAAGCGTTGGTCAGAAACCACACCAAATATATATATTTAAAAGAGTTTTATTGTTAATCGCATAAAAACATTAGTGGGAGAGGGCAGTTACATACCATCAGTGGCATTATATATCACAGTAACCCAACCCATCATCAATACCAGTCGCACTTAAATGACAACTGAAGTACTATCGTAACAAGATTCACTCAACATCATCATTCTAAACACAGAGAGAAACCTTATGTGGTGTAAAAGATGTGCCGAAGCAATGTCTGACTGCCCTTCGCACGTCGGGTGCGTGTTTGAGTATGTAGGAAAGGTACGAGCGAGGAGTCAGGAGGTTGGTCGAAGGTTCGTAGCGTCGGTCTGCGGGTGGCTTAAGAATTAAACACAGTCTCAAGCCTCTGGCCGCAAATGTCTTTTGCGGATTGTTTTCTCTGCTGCGGTTCTCTTTCGATGGTCCATCCCGGCTTCTCTGCCCCCCCCCCCCCCAGAGGTCCGTTTGTTGATTTCGAAGTTTTGGCCACCGAGTTTTATACCCTTGTTGCTAGTTATCCAGACTTATTTGCCTTTCTTTCCTCGGGTGATTTCTTTCCCTCACTGTCTGTTCCCCACCTCTAACGTTTGTTCCTCACGTTCTTCCCTATCTTCCAGTTAGTTGCTTTTTAACTCCACACCATCTTAACTCTAGCACGACCAGACCTCCTGGCTTAGTTGTCCTTGATGCTCCAAACGAATTTCAGTAACTCATTGACCTGTCCTTGGCTAGGCCTGTGTGACTCACTGGTCTTGGACTTTCTCAGGACTATTTAGTGCTGATTTTTGTTTAACACCTGCCAACGTCGATGGACTGCCGTGCGTTCTCCTGATCCTGGTTTCTAGTCACATTCCAGTGCCAGCCTAGCTCAGTGCTTGCCCAGAGAACTGTGTGTGTGTGTGTCTGTGTGTGTGTGTGTTCCAAACCACATGGCATCCTTATGTTTAATACCTTCTAATTGATTCGTTGATTCACTACGAGAGCCATAATCATTATACTGTACTCTCGGTTCAACTATTTACAGTATGTTCTGCGAAACGCTTCGAGACGCCCAGAGGACGCGGTAAGGTGCTGTATCGAATGCAAGGATTATTCTTATTATTATTATTATTAATATGCATCATTACTAATAAGGAGAGTCTGGGTACAGAAGGAAGCCGGTGAAGAGGCTGCCAATGGCAATACCGTCGTGCTGGCTGTGGACTTGCAGCCAGACCGTATCCCCAATCCTCAAGTGCACAACGGTCCTCCCGGAGGCTATGCCCGCGTCGGAATAGTTCAGCTTGTGCGCGGTCGACACCACGGCCCGGTTGTTGTGATACAGGTGGGCCAAGACTCCCTTGTCGCTCAGTTGGAGCTGGTACGCAAAGTGGTAGATGCCGGGAATCCGGCACACAAATATCCCGGTGTGAGGATTGTAGTGGCTTTGCTCGTCGTAAAGCGCGTTGGAGAACCGGACGGGTTTGCCGTGAGGCGGCTTCCCTCGGAAGTTTGTGCGGACGGTGAAGGCGGAACGTAACTCCGGGACCTCGGGGGGAGAAAGGAGAGGCCGGGTGCACCTGCCCGGTGCACCCGGCCTCTCCTTTCTCCCCCCCGAGGTCCCGGCAAGCCCGCCCTCCCGGCGTCGCCGGCCGTAGCTTTGTGTAGACACAGCGAAAAGGGGTTTACGGCCGAGCAAACAACAACGTGCGTTTCCATAAGCGCTCCCTCACGCAGAGTAGCCTCACTCACTTCGAGCGAGACATCCTGTCATTAAGAGAACAACAGAGATCTGATCGATTTGCAGAACAGGCCGGACGGTCCAAACTGCCTGTTTTCTTATGGGTAATAATCCCTCAACAACAAAACCCCCCCCAATAACAGATCGGACATTTCAATCCACGACTGTTTGTGTGTGGTGGGTGGGACACACACGCTGCTGTGCGCAATTGGCTGCCGCGTTTCGCCCACAAATCTACAGTCAATTCACTTTACAGCGCATTCTGTGGAAGAGCTTTGAGACACAGCCCAGAAGACGCGAAAAGCCGCCGTATCAAACGCAATGATTATTATTATTTTGGTGGGAGGAAATCCACCAGGATTGCTGCTCCCCCGCTGCCGTCTAGTGGACGTCTGGTGGAGGTGCAATGGGTGGATACCAAGTGAGGAGCAGTACACTGGCCCCAAACGCAATCAGCGCGTTATCTCACGCGGGGGAAGGATCCTCAGACATCGCAGCGCTGGGATAAACGGCCTCTGGGTTTTTTTCGCGGCTGTAATATTCTCTGATTTCGCCCGTAAAAATGTACAGTCAATTCGCTTTACATTGCATTCCTCGAAGCGCTTTGAGTCGCTTAGAGAAGACGCGAAAAGCTCCTCATCAAATGCCAGCCATTATTATGGTTTGATGACTCCCTCACAGGCTGGAGTGAGAGCCGAAAATCCCAAGCGCTTTGAGATACCTCGACGAAGTGAAAGGCAATGAACCCAATGCAAGGATGATTATTATTTATTATTTATTCTCTGCGGTGTAACTAGAAGATAAATCAATTTTTTTTTACACCCTCACCTTTCGGACCCCGTTCTCCGTCTTTTCCGGGAATCCCATCACGTCCATCCTTGCCTGGGATCCCGTTGTATCCGGGATTCCCAGGCATGCCCCCCGGGCGCCCCCAAGTGCCCTGCGCAGTCCTCGGCCTCCGAGGCAACGCCAGCCACAGAGGCAGAAGGCACAAGGTAACCAGCTTCAAAAGAGTCAGAACCATTTTCAAGCTAAAAAAATAAATAATACGAGGAGATTCTTAAAATGCTTGTATCACCACAGCTTTCACAGTGCAACTGATGTTTCACAAGTCTGCCTGGCAAATCACTGCCAGTTGTGTGTGTGTGTGTGTGTGGTGTGTGTTGGGGATTTAAAGTTTTATCGCTGCTTCAACGGTCAAAGCTGTTTCTCACTCTACTGTCCACTCCAGGCTTTGGCTTTGTGTTGCTGAACCAATCGAGGAATCTGAAAGTTTGGCTTTAGCCACTCTCGTCTCACTGAAAAGCCTACTGCCAACGGTGGTTTGGAAGCCAAATACAAGCATTCAGATATAGTCAGGCGGATTTACACTGGGAGATATGCAGCTGAGCAGTGTGTGGATTAGTCCTAGTTGCATGCCTGAAAAATAGGGTGTGTTTGATGCATCAAATTATATTATTTATATCAATATAAACATTGCAAGTTTGGAGTCCTAACCTAACCTCCGAACTGCAATGTCAACCCAACTTCAGGCACTGTTCAATAAGAAAAGAAGGCATTTGCTATCAGGTCTCTCACATCACGGTGAAATGTGTAAGTGCTGTACAAAATTGGGAGGGAGAGAGTTGGGAGGGCAGCGGAAGGCACAGTCGAAGAGAAGGGTCTTGAGTCCGACCTTGATGGAGGCAAAGGAGGGATTGAGGCGAAGAGACAGTGGGGTGGAGTTCCAGAGTGTGGGGCAGAGGCTGAAAGTCCGACCGCTGATGGTAGGGAGGATCGGGCGGGGGACATGGAACAGACCGGAATCTGCTGAACGGAGGGGGCGAGCAGGTTCATAGGGGGACAGCAGGTCAGAGAGATATGGGGCCTTGAAAGTGAGGACGAGATCCCCATATTATCACACTGAGTTTTTATACTTGGGAGTTCAATTTTAAGAGTATATTTAGAACAATAATATTCTCAGCCTGCTCCACACAACCCTAGTCTGTTAGTCTCTCCACAAACATCTGTCACTGGAACCAATCCTGAATGGGATGTAGTCCACATTTTTCTCTTACAGTGTAAGCAAACCTTTGGGCACGTAACACGTCGAAGTAGAATACTTTTCCACGCGGCTCAAAGACGGAAACAGGCGAGTTGAGATGTCCGCTTCTGTCCGTTGATCACCCGATTCGAAAAGGAATGTGTGAAATTTTCCCTGAATGCCAACTCTTCCTCCGGAAAACAGATAGAAAGTAATGAAATAATGTGTGGGAATTCTCAGGTCAAGCAAGTGTCCAACGATCGAGGGAATTGGCCACATCTGGATGTGCAAAAATTATGGAGAGGGCGGGTGTGTGGGGGGGGGTGTCCTTTTCTTCCGAAGGAAACTGAGCAAATAATCTAGCTTTCCCACTCTGTATAACACTAATTACACAACCACAGATTGTGACTAGGGCTTCAGTCTGTTTTACATACCCCGCCTCGCACTCACCACCATCCCATTAATAGCTCCCTCACCCAGAGCAAATTCACACTAGGGGATTTTGGGGGTTTATTTATGAAAGCTGTTTGGTCTCAGTTTTAGTTGCATGATGACGCCCCAAAGCACATCACAGAATATACTATAAATTGACTGTATATATACACGGGCGAAATGCAAAGCCAATTGTGCACAGCAATGTCTCACAGTCGTGTATTGAAAATGACCAATTTATTTTGTTGAGGGTTTATTATCAGGCGGGTGGAGTAAGGAAATTTGCCCAAGGTTTCACCCCACCGGGAATCGAACCCAGGTCTCTTTGCTTGTAAGGCAAGTGCTCTAACCACTGAGCTACAGGAGTCCACTAATTCACAGAAAGAAGCATTTTTTAACTTCACAAATAGGTGAAAAGTAAAACGGAAAAAAAGGAAAATTAAATTTTATTTCTTCTAAGAAAATATATTTCTTCTTCGAAGTACACTTGTGGATTCAAGCTCTCAGTGTCTAGGCTGACACTCCAATACCGCTCCCACCCTATGGAATGCCATCCCTCAATCCCTCCATTTCGTTTCTTCCCTGTCCTCTTTCAAAGCCGGTTTGAAGACTTTCCTCTTCGACCGTGCCTTTTGTTCCACCCCGAACTCTTTTACCTCCCCTTCGTGTTTTATCCCTTCCCAAACACTCCCCTCTCAGCTCGGGTCACACGCCTCCTGTTCAGCGCCTTGGGACGTCCTCCCGACGTGAAAGGCGCTCTATAAATGTCATTTGTTGTTGTTGTTGCGTTAGGGTTCCCTAGTGTCAGAGGTGTTACCCTGGTCAATTGGATGCCAGATACTATGGCTCTATTCGAAAAGAGATGCAAGATAAATTGTACACGCCACAAAGCGTGGTTCCTGCGTAGTACCTCATCTCTGCTCTGGAGATTTAAACCGGAAACTAAAAAGCTTAAGCGCATCAGCTGAAAAAAAAAAAAAAAACGGAGAGGACGCACAGATCGACAAACAGGAAAAGCAGAGAAACTCGTACAGAAATAAAGCTTGCAAAAGGAGATGGGTTAAGAGATAAGTGTGAGAGGAAATGAGGCAGATAAAAGCACAAACCACAGCGACGATGAGATTCATTCACTCACGCCCACTACTAACAGCTTGCCTGTACGGATCTTCATTCCAAAGACGAGAACTCCTTCCAATTACCCTTGTTTGGGTGGCCCACTTTACTGGTTAAACACACTGTGCCTTGCCAGGCTTAGCGACATAATTTGATCCTCTCAACCAGCTGCCGCATGACTCAATGCCTATATCCTCGCGGCAAGATGAATACCGCGGCACATTTTAGTTGTGTTTCCTAATGGAAAGCTCACGCAAGCACACCAGATCTTCACCAGCTTAAAGGCAAACAAGCAAGGAGGGGGAACCTGTTGTGGGCCACCGAGCCTGCTTGGGGTCACAGCGGCCACCTGACTTGACAACGGATCGTAATCCTTGCATTCGGTAATAGTGCCTCGTCACTTCGGAAGTCTCAAACCGCTTCACAGAATTTAACTGTAAAGGAGGAAGCCTGGTGCAGATGTGGTGCAATCCCGCGTACGTAACTTCTGTTAGTTAAAAGGCAGCGATTGTACTTGCACCAACACACCGTCGCACTTTCATCCTCACCTCCCCCTGATGGATGAACAGATCTCGACACCAGGAATGAACTATTCCCCGTTACTTTGTCCTACGAACTCCTCGTTCTCTCCCGCTTTGCTGGGAACTCTACAACCACCTCCACAAAGATACTCTTTATTCTCCACAGCTATCGATCTGCTAGGCCATCACAAGGCTGAGCATTCAGACTGCATTGTTGCCCCATCTGTTCAATATTCCACATCCCGGTTGAGCAGAGCAGTGTGTGGTTTATGTAACAAGGCTATTATTGTGCGCAGTGAAGCCCTTAAGATGAGATTTCCGTACGAATCCTTCTAGGGCAAACCCTGCGCAAGCACAAGTGAAAAAATGCCAGCACTAAAATTTGGTGCACAAATCCCGTCCTGCAGTTAGATTTCCGCGAAAACTGTAGCCACGAAGTACCTTCAAGCAGAATCGAATTCCTACAATCCCAACACTTTAATAATAAATCATGATATGACACTGAAGATGTCTCCACTTTTGTTTGATCGAGGTTTCCTCATTTTATTTAGTTAACAGTATGATGAGTGTAAATTTATTGAGGCCTACGGGCACATTATCAATGTTAATTCCTCTTCCGTTCTAAATACCATAAATAAATAAACTAGTCAGTTTAGAATTCTAAATTCTAAACTAATAGTTTGTGATGATTTACTATATCAGTAAGCTGACAAAATCACTTCGCTCGCATCATGTGAGCTGTTCACATGATAGGGACAATTGCAACCCGGAGAACCAATGTAAAGTTAGTGCATCAGTGTAAATGGCAATGCGGACTCTTAAAACTAGTGTTCAACAAATGTTCATTTGTCTAAACTCTACCTGCGATTTCACACATGTACTAAGAACACACAGGCAACAGCAATAACAATACACCGAGCACTGTGGCAAAACAGGTATACAAATTTTATTATAGATAACAGACCAAAGTTGGACAGGTTGATGAGAACCGGTTTTAAATGCAAGGTAAAAATCAGGACACCTTGGGCTGCAATTCACATACCCCAGAGCACTCTTAGCAAAAGAGCACAAACCTACATCCCAGAACATTCTGAAATATGGTCTACAGACAACCCTGTTCACAGCAGAACATGTCATTACGTCCCCAGCCAATATATTTGCATCAAAGAAATAATAAAAAAAATCCATTTGATAATTTGTGTGGTGGATGAATTTGTCAACATTATTTTTGGCTACAGGTATTCAATATCTGCAAGTCCATGGAACTGTAGGCATTCAAATCTTTTAAGCAATTCCATAATTAGCAAAGCAAATCGAAAATAAACTCTTGCTCCCGGGGTTAGCATTGAGCACTGCATGTTGTTACCTTCATTAGAGCTAAACCGATTGTAAAACAAAATCATGCTTCTTCAGAGAAAGATTTGAGTAAAGATGGGAATGCACTAGCAAAAGGTATTCAAATCAGTTTAGGACATTACTCGTGCAACATACCGAACAAGAATTCATGTCACAATATACCACTGTGCTGTACTGATATGTGAAACTCGGGTGAATCCGTTTTTTATTCACTATACAAAATAAGTTGGTGACAATTTAGATAATTCTTTGACAGCTGAACAACTGCTGATTCCCATTGAAAATAATGGGAAGTCAATGTCAAAAATGGGAATGAGTTAAGACAATGAAAATACATTGCCAATAGATGGATCTTGCAATCCAGCTGAAGTTGGGGGGTGGAGAAACAAAGACACTACAAAATATTGTGAAGTGGAAAGAAAACATTCTGAGAATTCTTAACACAATTTTGAATCCAGTCAAATAGGATAAAATTGCATTGAGACATTCATGGAAACACTGTACAATGAAAACTACTTAAGACAATCCAACCAGAACAGCATTTCAAACGAGAGCAAAGTTACTGAAACAATACAGCATTAATATAGAAAACTGCCATTTTGTGGAAACAATTTATACAGTTGACTCATGGTAAAAGGCATATACACCAGTAATTCTGCATCTAGCTTTTCTTTGGGACAATACACTGGCCCTAGAGTTGGGATTGGGGGCAATGGACACACAGGGGACACCTATCTAGTTCCACCACAATTGTGTTCCTTTTTTTAAAAAAAACTAGAATGAACTAAAATAACCCTAGCAAATTCTACAATTTGTTCCATATTTCTACTATTATGTGTAAATAAACTTGTAATAAAGGGTGTAAAGCGCTGGGTCAGATGCAGAGGGAGGACTCCACAAACACTTGTGGAAATGATGAGTGGGACGCTAAGAGCTGCTGAGTTTAGTCCCACAAAAATAACTGGATAGCGCCAAGCTGGTAAGCAGGATATTTTTCAGTTTGTAATCGTTATTCTTGTGGCAACTTGTAGCATTTGCCATTCAAATGTAAAACTAAAAACCACAAGAGCCAGTTTACTGAGGGCAAAAACAGCCCAATTTTTCCCTCATGTAGCCAATCATATCAGCTGGTATATAGAATAGACAATGACTAGGTTTCTTACACATTCCAAAGAAATTCAATAAGCTACATACAACAGGGACATTACTTTCAAACCAGCACTGCCTCCATTACAACTGATTTAAACAGCTCTAGATTGCATAGATACCAAGCCAGAATTCACCATACATATTAATGCTCAATCAGGTTTTTAAGCATAAAGTCACTAGAGATCCAAACTTCTTGCTCGAGGATAAAGGTTTCAGGTGCCCAGACTATAGATAAGCTGAGAAATAAACTGCTATCTACCTCCCAATCTAACTGCATAATGGTAAGCAAATATTCTCACACCTATCCCTCCTCATGTGCACACTATAGTTGTTCCAACTTAAATGAAAAGCAGAAAAATGACAAGACAAGAGACCTTATTCAAAGTACCCACATTCTCCAAAAGGGCAACAAAGCAATAAAAGAAACTGCCTCATTTCAATGCTTGCAGCTGCAAGGTACATTTGAGGTCTATGCGTTTTTCTAAAAAGCAAAATACAAGCTCAAAGAAACACTGATCACCTCAGCCAGACACCCACCCTAAGTTAAAAGTAAACTCGCCACACACTTTTCGTGTACACATTTAGTTTTATTGTAACAAAGCAACTTGTACACTTTTAACGTTTAAAACTGAGCAATTTTTCTTTCCGGTGAAACAAAAAATTACATGAGAATGTAGATTCCAATAAGATTCTACAGGTTCTGAAGGTTCCTCCATCTGCTGCAGGGCTCAAATTGATTAATATTTAAAAGTGTTTGGCTTTGGTTGCATGGATGTTGTAAAAATATACAATGCACCAACATGCTAAGTACAGCCACGTCCTCAAAATACCCAACAAACCCACCCATTAGAACCCAACTGTCTGCATCTACCCCAGGTGTCTCAGTCACACCCCAATTTATTACAAGAGAGAAGGAAACAAGGACTTGGTGGTAACTGCTAATTGTCCACATCACATGGAAACACAGTGTAATCTCTGGGCCAGAACAGGTAAGGGAGGGGGAAAAAAAAGCCTATTCAATTTTATCTAAATCACAGCACAAAGGCAGAAAGAAGCAACTGGGCTTTCAGCAGAGGGAGGCGAGGGGGGGAATAGGGGTGTTAAAATAAAAATTAAAAAACATACAATCACATCACTACAGAAGATGGTGTGCTGATCAGCTGGCTGGAAGAGAATTTGCATCAGTTCATGGAAAATGGTAGAGATTGCCACTGTAGTTTGCACATGTAACTCATTCCGATTCATATGTGTATAATGGTTTAAGGACCTCAGGAGAACAAGGAAACTGAGCACAAAAAGACAGCAACTTGCTCCCAGGGACTAAAGAAAAAAAAAGTAGGGGGAGGTGAACTTGGAACACCAGCCTGATCATTCATCCTCTCCTTCCTCCTCCTAAAGACAAAAGCAGGAAATTTGTTGAAGTTAGAACAAAACTCAAGAGTATAGAAACAAAACTGAAAAATTTAAACGTGAGAATTGCTCAACCCCACCACCCCCATTAAGAAACATGTTGTGTAAGATTTCAATAAGGCACCTTTATTGGTGCCAATATTAATACACTAATAGCACTTAACCGCTAAAAGTAGCCTCATAATGCTCATACAATCAGAAACGATTAAGAATGAAGGCTTTTATACTGGAAATTAGTTTAATTTGTGATTAAAAATTTACAACGATCTTTATCCAGTACCATCTACAAAAATCAGAATGTACTCTACCACAAATAGATAAATTCCGAAGATGACAAAGGTTAGCATTCCATGTTAAACTGGGGTGATCACTTTATTTAGCAAAATTCAATGTTGCAATCTTAACACACTTTGAAAGTCGCTATTAATAATAATCCTTGCATTTGATATAGTGCCGCATCACGTCTTCAGAGACGAAGAATATACTGCAAATTGAATTAACTGTATATTTTGTGGGAGAAACGCGGCAGCCAATTGCACCCAGCAGTGTCCCACAAACACTATTCAAGGAAAGCAGCAAACAACTCCAGCAGAGAAAGGATTTTAAAATGAAAGCTCTTACCTCAGCGTCATCTCCTTCCTCTTCTTCCTCTTCATCATCTTCTTCCCCTTCCTCCTCCTCGTCTCCTTCCTCATCAATATCCTCCAACCCCTCCTCCTCTTCCTCATCCTCTTCATCGTCCTCACCCTCTCCCTCCTCGTCTTCCATGTCTGGTACCTGATAATACCCACAATGATTAGCCATCTTATAAAGAGCACATTTGTAAACAGATCTCTGGTAAGGCAAGTAATTTGAGTACTTGGACCAAGGGCAATCATTTAAGCACCAACGGGCCAATATCATTCCAATGCATGAATAACAATCCAATAAAAATAACATCAACTCACTATACAATTCCATAGACTTTGCATTTCCATGGCACAAAAAATCAAACTCCCACTTAGCTTTGCGAAGTGCGAGGAGAAAGACATCTTCCTGACATAAAAAGGGCACGATATCAAAGGTTGTGTTGGTTTCCTATATAGAGCCAATTCAACCAACACTACCTAAGAACAAAGTCAGATCCATGCAATCATTGACCTCACAAGCTATCGTAAGTATTAAAAAACACTCAACTATGACTAAAGTTTTACTGCAACTTCTGTTAAATGTACATTACTGCATACTTAACCATTAAATCAGATATCCTTCAATAATGTAATACACCCTCCCCCACCAAAAAAAACTCACTAAGTAGTACTGCAATGGGTTTGGCCAGATGTCATCCTTGATAACCTCGCCGAGTTCATCTGCACCGGCATCTGAGTGATCAGTAAACCAGGTGAAGAAACTTTCTGGTTCTTCATGCTGTCGCTTCCTCCCGGCTTTATTTTGTGACTGGCTGAAGCGCTTTGTCAGGTCCTTGGGGATAAAAGGGCAACACTTGACATTGTATAAATAGCAATGACAGTTGTACTGAAGTCTAGCTTTAAGCCATGGCATCTAGAAAGCTACATTGCAAAGTTAATATCCAATGAAAGTCACGCTGCAAATAAATATTTTTTTCAGTAATTCCATGCAAATACTTGTATGTGGAAAACCCTAACCAATTTAACTGCAGCCATCCTATATGTTGATCAAATAATGCTGCAGCAAATCAGGAGAGCGCCACAAACTTGGTCTCAAACAGAACACTTTGTACATTTTAAAAGCTTGTGTGTTCATCATCAACATTTAGTTTCTTCCCGATTAATATACACTCTATTGTATGGTAACTTAGATAAGCCGACTCAGCATAAAAAAAATCCCACCTTTCCTGGTTTCCATTTTATCTCCGTTGATTTTGAAGATGGGTCCCCACTCTCATTCAGATGAAACTCTTTGGAAAGAATTTTGTTGTCGAAGTACGGGTTCTCATCAAAATACTGCAAATAAAACTCACTTATCAGCTTTTTTTATAATTCCTGAATAGGCAGTTAAAAACGCTGATTCAAAATTTCAGAGCAAATGAGAATCTTGTGAGAAATGTTAAACTAGACAGGGAGTACACATGTGTAAAATCACTTTTTGAATTTAAAATACTCATTTGTCACATTAGCTAAAATAGCTCTTTAAACAAACTAAATGTTAGTATCCATTTTTTTTAATGTGCAAGGTACACAAAATGTATGTACACCAAACCACAGGAAATAGAGAAACCTTGCCCAACTTCACACATGGCTAACCAGGATCTAAAGATCCACCAAGGGTGCATATTAAACAATTCATAATACACCAGAATAGTTATTAGAACTCACCAGTTTCAACTCTGACCAAAAATAATGTTAATAAATATGAATTCAGGTCTCATCTTCCAAGAGGCAATTAAAAGAGACAAATTTTCAACCCTCTGAGAATGAGTACCATTCCCACTGGGGCACACTAGTTACTAGCTGACCCAGACAACAGGTCTGCATTCAGTTCAAGTCTGCAAAGGTTACGCATATTTATTCATACCTTCAAACAGAAAACATTTGACCTCTGACAAATACTTACAAAATCTATTCTGTAGCCCGATTTGATATCTTCAAATTCCGTCACCTCCACTCTGGTCAGATAATGTAATGCCTCCTCATCTTCCTCTCCCAGAAGCGCAGATACTGCGAATATCAGTGGTTCAAAAAGTTACTTTCCAAAATGCCATTGGGAAAATTACAAAATCCGTTGTACAAATTATGAATCCAACCAGCTGACTAGCAACAATGAAGATTAAAGGGCTGCCATATCACAAATGGTAGGAGTCCGTAATAACACTAGAGTATATTAAAAGGAAAAGAGCAGGGTTTAGAGTAGACAGTTCTCCAAACAAAGCATTTAACTGAACCATGGCTGAACCCGATTCTGGGCTGGGGTGGGGGGGAGGTGGCCACAAGCATAGTAATATTTAGAATCCTCAGCTCTTGACAGTTTAAACTGTCCAACTTACAACTCCAAACTTGCATTTACTTTGACCCTCATTTATCCTCTGAAAAGGCTTTGAGATATTATCTTACATGAAGAGCATTATATAAATGCAAGTAGTCTTTTTTTCCTACTGAACTTGGTACTTCCAGTCCATAATCCAACAGAGGAAAGGCTCAGGCACATCAGGAAGAAGTACCCCCAGAGAGCACAGAATAACCCTTTCCAAGCTATACTGAACAAGAAGGGTAGGACCCACCACATTTGTAAAACTGCACTAACGGTAGTTTTGAGGTGTGAAGTCTTGCTGCCTAGCATCAGAATAAACCCAAACTTGACTCTCTGTTCAAATCAAAAGTTTAGACCTTTCCTGAAATGAACAAGAAGCCTGATCGGACTCCAATGTTAGTAGTAGTCTCCTGGGTCAGACCCATTCATTCTCCTGGCAAGCACAGCTCAATTGCGATGCCTGAACTAATAGATCCATTGTCTTTGAATTTTCCATATTTAATCTACATTACACACCAAAAACACATTGAAACAAAGCAAATGCCACACAGGTTTTTAAAATGCAAGGTTCTCGGAATAAAAAATTCAGCCCAAAACAGGTTTTCAATGTAAACAGGAATACAAGTGCAACATTACAACCACCAAAGTCTACATCAATAAATTGTTTAATATCACTGATCTCTGCCTTATTTTCCCCCTACAAAGTCCTATTCTCCAATATAACTGAACGGCTAGCAGCTCGGTCTCGGTTGGCATACATTTGCTTGGCTACAGAAGGTAAACGTGCAGAGACACAAGGTCAGTTTTCTATATAATCCCAAATATTGCTAAATGAAAATAATTTAAATTTGACATGCGTCAATTTACAATACCGACCGAATGCTGTAAAGGCCAGTCCATTCCCTAAGAACTGATCAAAGCACTTTCGAAGATGTGTAGCAGATAAGGGTTAGGATAACACGATAACATGGAATACGTTGGAAGTTTCCAAAAGGCTTTCACCTCTTTTAGTCTCTTGGGATTCAAAACAGCAGCCAAGCCTGCAAAGGGATGGATGTAGGTAGAATAGCTGGCCCATCAACAATGTACAATAGAATCATATATTTTTTTTAAAAACAATTCTAAACTTAATCTTAAAACTAGAAAACAGACCAGGGGGACAAAGAAAAAGTAGAGGTTATGCACAAGCAACATTAATGTGTGCTTTAAAATTGTTATGATTTGCAAGTCAAAAGAGATGCAAATAATCTAGCAAATGGATAAACATAATGTACTCAATTACTTATCTTTGACAGAAAATTTGTGGGGGGAAAATGTATAGTACGCCAGTGGAACACAACCCCAGCACAAACCGTTGCAAGACTTGGGTGCATTCCTTACGATCCAACTGAGGAACAACAGTGCATTGGATTGAGAGGAACCCACCTACATCTGCAGATCTGCCTACATTATGCTTTTCTCCTTTCCTCTCCCATCCATACTCTCCACAGCTATATTCAGTTCCAAAGGCACCACCAGGTTTTATTTGCAAAGTGGCATTTTTCATGTGGGAGCAGATGTAATAACCTGATAAGCACTGCAATTTCACATCTGTAAGCCATTGCGAAGTTTGTAAGTACTGCGGCTTCAATCAGCCTTGCAGTAAACAATATACACCTGTAGGGGTCACCACTAACATGGGCTGTCTAGAGATACAACAACAACAAAATTACCTTCATACAGTGCCTTTCACATCGGGAGGATGTCCCAAGGCGCTGAGTACTATTACTTTTCAAAATGAATACCCCAGTAATATTTATATGTATGTTTAGCTATAAGGCTAACTCACAACTCCAGACAATGCATCACTGGGCCCTTTGCCCTTGGATTGACAAGTTAGCAAAAATGTACTGCAGTGGTCTTAAATGCTGGTTGCATCTAAGAGATCCTGAACAAAGCACTTCTTCAATTCCTCAAGGAACTTTTTGCTCTCAAATAGCCGGATCCACTGTGAGAAAAGATATATTGCCTACAGTTCAATATGCTATTCCATGAGATAGACAGTAACAAACTGCACCTACAGAAATTTGAAAACTTCTGCTAATGGGAGTAGTCAGCATTAATACATTTAATCCTTACCATTTCCAAATCTAAGTATTTCTCTTTTAAACTAACTAACATCCAACAAATGTTACCATAATCTTATTTTCAGGTTCAAATAGCAGGCATGCACATCTCTTACCTTGTGGGTGGTTGACAAACGTAGTCACCCAAAAGTTGGGGATTTTGGCAATGAGCTCCGACCGCTTCTGGAAATATGGCTGGCGTAGCTTGTTGTATTTTTGTTCTACTTTCAAAATCTCCTCACTTGCCTGTTCATTCAGTCTAAACAGAACACATACATTTCTAAATCAGCAGAAACATCCACACAAAAAAAGATTTCAGTACAGATGAACGAACCCCTTACTCACGGGGTTCAATGGGACCAACATAAGAGATCTGCACCACAATTCCTGAGTTCCAAACAACTGATATCTCCCTCAAGGTTGGATTGACTGGCTAAAGTATACAAGCTTAATCCTTTCCCTGACATGTGGAGAAGCTGTGGGTATGGCTTCTTTATCTATTTTTGTAAAAGCCAACTTACTTTAATGAGATAACTCATTCTAAACACGTCTGCGCATAAAATGATAACGCCGCAGTTTAAGTTTAAAGCAGACTGATTCAACCAATGAAATGTGAAAATGGACTATAGTGTGACAATATTCTAGACCGCAGCTAGTCTGCCAGCCAGGGTTCGTTCTACAGGAGATCTTGGGAGTGCCATTCATGATCAATGCCCAGCAACATTGCTGAATTCTGGAAACAACAAGCATGTCTTTCATCTTTGAATCGATGGGATACTGAAACTAACAAGTTCAAGCTCACTTGTGAATAACCCATTGGAACCAGACGCAAAGGGTGACTGTCACTTGAAACATTTCCCAGTCACCTGCATGAAATATTTGTTAGCCTTGAAAAATGGCAACAAAAGGGAATCAAATCTATATGACCCAGAGAGAAGCAGCTACCTTTGTTTTCTTTATATAAAATAAAAGGTCCGGAAATATCCTGTTACTCGTTCGTGCTAAAAGTACATTTATCTAGGAAAGGCAGGACGGGAAGCAAAAAAAGCCCTTCCTCTCTTTCCCCGTTCAAAAGCTTGCTGGTCTCACCATCTCATCTTAGATGTTCAAACAGCAACAATTTTTAGTCAGTTACAATAACTTACTCTATATAAAAAAATGAACACTGTTGTGCTAGATGGGTCATATTTGGAAATCAGGTCACAACTAACATTGTAAAGCATCAAAAAATTATTCTTGCATTTCACATGGCATCTACATCAGGAACATCTTAAATTTTGTGAGCGTGTTCACCCACAGCTATACAGTCAATTCACTTTACAGTATATTCTGTGAACTGCTTTGAGACGTCTATAGAAAAAGTATCATATCAAATGCAAGGATTTTTATTATTACCTTACAAATAACTTCAGTTTGATTAGGACTATCAAGTGGCCAACTTCTGACTAGTACTGCATATTTCCTCAAATGTAACTAACACATGATTCTAATCCTAGAGTAGGCAAATATTATACTCTCAAATATAACACATGGCCATATCAAACAGTACCAAATTTCTGAAATATAAATTAGTGATCAGTTTCAATGTTCAAACATTAATGTTTCAGAACCATTTCCCCCATGGGTACAGTTTATCAATTATAAAAATCAAAACATTTATTTCTTGTAGGGTGGTGTGATTTTTAAAATAATCAACGATTACTGCACACTAACCCTTCCAACAAGGTTATGCAAGACATTCATGAATAAAAAATACTTTCATTACAGTTGGTGAAATAATGCAAGAAGTTATCATGCTTATGTCAGCAAGTCGGAAAGTGTATGTAGACAGTACAGGCAACTGTTAAAGAACATTTGTCCACCGCTTCCTTTAGCCTACCTGTCTATTTCATTCTGTACTTCATCAATGTGTTCAATGGCTTCCTGTTGCTCTTTCTCTGCAAAAGAAAATAAAGTTTTTACTTGTTTAAGATGTAGTACTTTACAAGCATAAACAGTGGACAAAATATGTTTCACCCCTCCCCCCCACACCAGCTTTCAAAATTTTACAACATAATACCTCAAATACTGGAGTAAACATTGTACTTTCTACTGTTCCGCAATATGGTACAATTATTTCTAACACTTTGACATGTTTAGCAAATGCACAGCATTACTTATCACAAAAGAGAAAAATTGGCTCATTCTAAAAATCCCACGATGAAAGACCCGTCCCCACTAAAAGCAAAATCACAGCTTTCAAAACATTCTGACGTTCGGCCACTGCTCATGGGACGATGCGCTCCTGAGAAGATATTTCAGTCGATATTCTCCGTTTCAAATCACCAAACGTGTACAACAAACAAGCCATGCGGAATGCAGGTTATGGAGACTGGATGGTAATAAACGTAACAATCACTTCGCCACACCTCATAAACTAGAGACAGTCACCTGAAATATCGCCTGGAGTAACATTTCGTTGGGCAGAAGAAGAAGAAGAAAATACACACAACACACGCACACGAAAGAACTCATGTACAGGTCGAATTACATTCTCAAAACCCTTTTGGATCACCCGATGGTAAAGATTACAGGTCAAACAATTCGTTCTCCAACCCACGTTTCTGAGCCGCTTCCCTTTGTGTTGAACCAGAGCCCCTGCTAAACTACAGGCCGCGTGGTTCCTTCTCAATAGGAAGTCGCGGCGGCTTCAACGCGAACGTTTTGTTTGGACATTGTTCAAATGAAATAAACTCAAGTTTCACACACACACACACATACACAGAACACAAACGCGTTTGAACTTCCCGAACGTCGTCATCAGTTTTCCCACATTTCTATTTTTGTTTTTTAAAAAATTAAAACGGCGGGTGGAGGAAGAGAAAGGAGAGAAAAAAAAGCATTTGACCCCGGTACATTTAATATATTTTAAAAAAACACTTGGAAAGCCATCGTTTTTCAAGCAAATCGGACATTCTGGTGCTTTTCATCTTCATTTAGTGAGTGTGTGGAGGGGAGTAATTATTCGCGCCCGTAGAAACATTTCAACAGCAATCACTACCTTGCTACCCCCCACCCCACCCAGACGGATTGATTTAAACAACACCCTCCACCCTCCCGTGTGTATTATACATATATATATATATATACACACATATATATCTATATAATGTGCGGAGTCAGTAAGTGAGTGGGCCTACTACCACGAATTCCACCGCTCGGAACTAAGAAATTCGCTTTTAACGCCGCGCTCTGGGAGGGCCAAGCGTTTGAATCCCTTCCCTTATAATAATCATCACCATCTTTGCCCTTCCTTCCTCCCTCCCCCCACCCCTTTACCAAGCACTAGGCCTCGTGGTTAGGCCTCGTTGCCCCCCCCCCCCACCAGCCCCCAAATCGGCTGCCTCTAACCCTCCTCTTGTGCGATTTTTTTCATTCCTCCCCCCCCACCCCCAAAACCCCCCCCACGATCGCTCTCTAAACGTGGTGCTCTCCCCGACCCTCCCTCCCTCCACCATCAAACCCTTGTGTGGGGAGGGGAGGAGGCCTCTCACCTCGGGCCTCAGCGGCTCCATTTAGCTTCCCCGGGTATCAATCATGGCGGCGGCCGCCTTCTTTTTAACAATGAGGCACGAAGAAGCAACGAGCGAGCGAGCGAGAGAGAGAGAGACTGGGGGTGGGGGAAACACATACACACACACAACACAAGAGGCTAAACCTCAACAGTGTGGGTTGATCACAACATGGCGCCGGAGTGAGTGGGTGAGTGAGTGAGCTCAGTTACCCTCCCGCGCGCTCCTCTCTCTCTCTCTTCTCCTCAGCCTGACCGGGGAAAGGGGGGGCGGGGGGAGGAGGGACGGCGTGAGTGGGGGGCCGCCATTCTCCCTTCACACACACACACATTACACACTTATCACTCCCCTCAACCCACCCCCTCCCCCGAGCCCGGGATTTTTGTGTGTGTGTATATCTATCTCTAATGTATGAGGTGCGCGTTATACAATCACCTGAGGTCTCGTCCGCTCCATCGTGGTTCGAGTTCACCTCCTTTTTACTCATCTTCGTCGCCGGCACTGACATCTTTGTGTGTGTGTGTGTGTGTGTGTTTTGAAGGCAAAAAAAAAGGGGGAAAAAAAATGGACGAAACGAAAGCTCTCTCCCCCCCCCCCCCCCCCCGCTTGACTTTGACTCCTCGCCGCCTTTTTCTTCTTCTGCTTCTCTCTATCCCTCTCCACTCCACTCGCTCTCACCCTCCCTCTTATCTCTTCCCACTCCCTCTCTCTCTGGGTCTGTCGTCGCTCCTCTCGCTCTCTCTCGGGTAACAGTCAAGGAAAGGGGCAAAAAAAGATCGAGCGCCGTTTCCCCTCCAACACGCTCCCGCCGCTGCCTTACGCACGCAACGTTACGTGCTCACGTGACGCCACGGCGTCGGCTCGAGAACGCCTACGTCCAGCACGTGATCAGGGACGCGGAGCCGCCTCCGCTATTGGTTTACGAGGGACCGGAGAGTGTGAGTGAGTGGGTGGGGAGGGAGGGAAGAAGAGGAAGGGAAGAGACCGACCGCGCGGGAGTGAGGCGGTGGGAGATGGGAAGAGAGTGAGAGAGGGCGAAGGCGAGTGGAGGGAAGGTGTGTGTGTGTGTGTGGGGGGGGGGGGGGGGGGTGGGTGGGGGGGGTGAGAGAGAGAGAGAGAGCGCGAGAGTGAGGGGAAGGCTGCGGTGTGACGTCAGGCGACGCATGGTGGTGACAGTTGGACGGCTGGTCGTCATGGCGACGCGATGGACATGAACTCATGCGGCGCTCTTTTTTTAAAAACATCTTTGCTGTGTGTGAGTGTGAGTGTGTGGAAGTTGGGGGAGGAGGAGGAGTGGGGTGGCAGAGAGAACAGAACTGTTTCCCCACCGTTTTTGCCTAAAACCAACGAACCCAGCTACACCCCCCCCCAACCTCCCCACAACCCGCGGCCATGTTCACCGACGAGCAGCTGGAGGCTGTGACGGTGGAGTCGCGGTGGAGGCGGGCTCCGCGGCTGTGTGACGCAGTTTGCCAGACGGCGCCGGTGCGGCGCGCCGAGGCCTCAGCGCAGGTACGGCACGTCGCCGAGATCAGTACGCAGACCGAACAGGTCGAACGACGAGAGCAGCAGCAGCAGTCGCTGCCCTGCGATCCGAGCCCGGGGGCGACGGCCACCGACTCGCCGGGTCTGGCCCGCTTTCTCCTGCGGGTGGAGGACCTGGTGATCAAAGAGTTAAACAAGAATGTCAGGAGCCACGCGTTTGACGGGTTCGAAGCCAACTGGGTCGACCACCCGCAGACCGTGAGTTAAATCCCGCGGGTCATAAATATATAACACATGAAGTGACTGCGCTTTGCACCCAAGTCCGCTCCTTGTTTTTTTGTCGGAGCTCAGTGGCTGGAGAGCCAGAGACCTGGGTTCAATTCTAGGCAGATATCAGGGGGAACCAAACCCTGGGCAAGTTTCCCTACTCCGCACGCCCTAATAATAAAACAACACACACACACACAATAAATAATGAATCGGTCGTTTCGATTTGGAGGCTCGCCGCTGTGCGCAGCCGGCTGCCGCGTTTCTCCCACGTAGATACAGTGGGTCTCACTTTACAGTGTATTCTGTGAAGCGCTTTGAGGCGTCCAGAAGACGCCATAAGGCGGTGGATCAAATGTAAAGGGTTGTTGTATTGTTCTTATTATTATTGTTATAAGCCACGCGTGTTATGTGTGCTGCAGGTGCCACGTAACGTGCCAAACAAACTTCCTAAAACAGGCATTTCCCAGCCAGTTGATGTTGTAGTAATAATAATAATAATAATCCTTGCATTTGCTATAGCGTCTTGTCCTGTAGTTGAGACGTCTCAGCAGAATGCAGTTTAAAGCGGATTGTGGGTGAAACACGGCAGTTAGTTGCGTACAGCAATGTCCCGCGAGCAGCTAACAAGACAGACCAATTTTATTTGGGGGGGGGGGGGGGGGGGTGGGGGGGGAGGTTTGTTGCCCAGAACACCGGGAGAAACGAACCTACTCTTTTCGAATGGGGCCGCGGAACGTTTAAAATGCACCTGAGCCGGCAGACCTTGGTTTAACGTCTCACCGGAAGGACGACACCTCTGACAGGACATTTAGCATGACCCAAGCCGACATCTTTACATTTATTAAGTTGTCTTACGATTTGGAAGTATTTCAGGATAGATACCCTGTTGTATTTTGCTAACATGCTCCTGCAATAGATTCCATTTCCAAGGAGTACCATTACAGATCATATACAATGCCTTCAGTATTGATTGTCTGATAGAGCAAACTATTGTAGCCTGCAGCGTTCTGTGACAGGCATGTTTCTTCGTTTACAGTATTGAACATTAAATGTATTTTTTTCCTCTCCCAACCCAGAAATTCTCAGTGCAATTGTAGCATCCTAATTAATAATCAAATTCAACTCAGAGTCAGATCTATGTGCTTCAGATCTCTTTGCTTCAGATCTCTGTGACTTGATGCTTTTATCTCCTAGCCTACGAGGAAGCCTTGGGCTGGTAACTTTTTATATGTTATATACTGTGCACAACACAAACTGTCCTGCATCATTAACCTAAGGTCATCCAGCCCTTACATAGGTCTCCTCTACCAACTTTTTCAATCCAGGGTACAGTATTTGATTATGCAGATCGCTTACAACTTTTTTGGCCCAACTCCAAAGATAACTGAAACCAACTGCAACTGTACTTGATCTGCCCCAGTAATCCGGAGTACTGCTCACACTGCTGATAGTCTTATGATAGTGCATACAACTACATTGTAAATGTAGTTGTATGCACTGAGTGGCTGGAAAAGGACATTACAAAGCCATGGTTAGTGGTTAGTGCGCTCACCTCGCAAGACTCAATTCCCGGGTCTGGTCAAGTTTACTTGCTCCGCACGCCTCTGTTTACTTAGCGATGGCATCCAGAGATACATTCTGCATCTCACTGATTTAGAAGGCTTCATTTTAAATGACTCTTGAGGTCTGGATTTTCCAGCCTTTTTATACTAAAAAAAAATCCATTTCCATTATTAACACAACATCATTAAAAGAGCATTTAGAACAGAAAATAAACTGGGACCGGTATCTTAATTAACCCTAAGGCTGATTCGCAAGAGCGATTTAATGTAAACCTGGTTACTTTGAATACTGAATGTACGTGCAACTTGCCAGGAGTTGTTTGTGTCTGCATTGGTAGTGAGTGATCAAAGAAAGCATTAATTAAGGATCTGATGGTCTTAAGACAATCACAAAACGCCTAACACAAACGGCTAGAAAATGTACCAACCAATCCTGTTGCATGGACTAAATGGTGGAGACAATTGTCAGCGGTTTGCCTATGAGCCCAAATTATTTTCCTTTTGATGCATTGACAAGTATTGTCCGAGCTTGGCAGAATGAATTAAACGCAAGACCGTGTGACATCGGGATTTCTTTTCATACATTTTGCCAAACTAATAGCCCACATTTGACACAGTTGAGCATAACATTCTGATAAAGAAGCTGGAGGAGTTCCCAGTGAATCGAGTGCGTTTTACCATAGTCACGCTTGTTGC
Source organism: Hydrolagus colliei (assembly GCA_035084275.1). Lineage (NCBI taxonomy): Eukaryota > Metazoa > Chordata > Chondrichthyes > Chimaeriformes > Chimaeridae > Hydrolagus > Hydrolagus colliei. The sequence goes on along the minus strand of CM068765.1, from coordinate 3,657,126 downwards.
CGCTGAAATGAAAATAAAGTCCATCTATAATCTTACCATTCTTCACGACAAATTGAAAACCATAACAAACTGCAATTGGAACTGGTGATGTCATTTGATTTCATGCCCCTGGCGTTCCAACACCTAGTCGACTGAAATAAATGATGACTGAACAAGTGAAACCATTCACAAAACCATTGGTAAGGTACAGGAAGATCCAGACTGGGTTACTTATTTTGCCCTTTGCCAATCATATACTCACTCCCCTGTCTCCTTCAAGACCGTTGTCTTTGACTGCGCGCCTTCCTACTTCTACCCTCCCTGCCCTCCTCCCCTCCTGACCCCAAACTCCCTACTTGGGTCCAAATCACTTAACTATCCACGGCTTTGGGACATTCCCCTGACGCGAAAGGTGCTGTTGACACCGATTTATGATTTGTTGTTGACTCACTTGACTCAGGAACGACTGAGACCACAAGTACGATTGACTCGGATTCCGACATTCCCATTGCCAAACTTTGCACCTCGGAGCCAGCTCAGCTACATGGAGACTCCGCTTACCTTCACTAAGCCCCGAAGAGACAGCAAAGAAAGAACATTGTGTCTATATTGTTAACAGTAATTCTAATTGAATCCCATAGGTTTCGTGCTTACACACTCTACAATATCCAGAGGCTGTGGAGCGGCAGCTGCACGTCACTGACATCTCGTGGAATGTGACCGGCTCCGTCATCGCCTGTGCATACGGCAGGTATTGTAATTACAGACCAGATACGTTAGTCTGCTTTTGCAGGAACCACCAACTGACTAGCAAGAGGGCACCTTGACTCACCCAGTAGCTCAGTGGTAAATCCACCATGTAATATGGTTACTGAGCTGGACAGATCAGGAAGGTGAGCTTTCCTGTCGCTTGTCCGGCTAGAACCAACACCAATGTTACAGAGGGGAAAAGGGGTCCTTTTTCCCCTCTGTGCTAAGTCGGCATTAATATTTAAAAATTGTATTAATTTATTTTAGAGATGTGGATATATATCCGCAGCTCAGTGACACTACTTTATCAGCACAGTGTACAAGGATGCAGATATATATAGCATATATTTCTATACGTTCAAACTCTTATTTGAAGGAATAGCTTTACACTAATGAAACTATTTACAATCAAAATGCAATTATGTGAAGATGAAATTTGTGTTTCATCGTCTATGAACCAGAGGATTACTTTACGGAGCCATTAACCTTTATGTTTTGCTCCACCGCTCTCATCAAATCTGGTAGAGAAATGGACAAACGCATGTCTTTGGTCACTTTTGAGTGTATTGTGATCAGCGCTCATGACTGTGGTCAATCTGTCATTGTATTGTAGGCTGGATGATGGAGACTGGAGTACCGAGAAATCCTATGTATGTACCTGGAATCTGGACAGGAGAGGACTCAACCCAAAGCGGCCAAATACCGTGATTGATGTTGCCGGTGCTGTCATGTGTTTGGCATTTCATCCAGTGGAACCTTGTTTGATTGCCGGTTTGACTTACTAAAACTTATTTTGCAACGCCATGGGGTGGGGGGTGGAGGTTGGGGACGTCTGCTGGTGGGGGGCAGTGAAGGACGGTGCAGTTAGGTTCAAATCATCGCAGCACATTTCCAATCTTGAGTTCATTGTCCGGAGGAAATGGAGAAGCAAGGGGAACATTCACGACTTCTCTCCAATCTATCGGAATATCTGCTCCTTTTGGATTGCAATGTTCTCCTATCCAGCTTGGGATCCCTGCAATCTCCCCACTCAGCCCCTGGGACGCTCTGAGACGCCGCCCGTTATAAAATCAAATATATATAAAATCAAAGTTGTTGTTGTTAACCCTGCAAGCCAAAGTACAGAGTAAGTAGCTCCAACTGGACAAGCTTGGGGAAGGGTTGCCGGACAAGGCTTTAAATAGCGGTTTGAGTTGCAGCGGTTATCTCAACACACACTTTGGGATCCTCTTGCCAGCCTGCTCCTAATTCTTTCCGGAATTAGGTAAGCAGCCTGCGACCCTCCAGAAAGAGAGCGTGTGTTCCATTCCAACACACAAGAATTTCCATGTGTAAGTGGAAATCTGCTCGGTTTGGATACTCTTAACCATCGTGCTTTTCGCCCACAATATATTAGGTCAATTCACTTCACAGTATGAAGCGCTTTGAAATGGCTATACAAATGTCATTTTGTGGTTGTTGTCTCAAAGATGTGATAAGGCGCTAGATTAAAATGCAAGGATTATTATTGTTTTATTTGGGGGAAGAACACAGTAACAGATTAATTAGTGCGAATGATCTTTACCAGCGTAGGGAAAGTTATTATTTTTTTTTGTCTGATTTATACAGAGATTCTAAGCAGATATTTCCATTTGACGTATCACTTTCGATCACGGCTGCTTATTAATTGAAGAGTTTGGTGTCACTGAGGAAAGGATGCAATGCAGTGCCTTGTGATTGCCAGTAGAGGGTGATAGTGTGCCCAGTATTGCCACAGTAGACTATTAACACTGCACAAAGTTAGCAAGAAATGAACCTTGCATTTGAAACCACGTCTCTCGCACCAAGTGGACGTGCACAAGTGCTTCACCAGACCACAGCGTGAAGTGTAGTGACTCTGTAAGATGCAAATTGGAACTGTGATCATTGCTGATAAAAATGTAAATATCACAATTGCTGCCAACAAAGAAAATTGCACCTTTCTCACCACCCTCTGCGTGAAGATGTGTCAGAGGGATTATTATCCATATTAGACTGCAGGATCAGTCTTACAAAAAAAAACGAAGACATCCTATAGTCCTTAACTCATTGTCCCATTGATTCACTCGAGTGCAGCTCAGTGTAGTGTCCTGAGCAGTTATCGAGAAAGATGTTGGTATACAGACTCGATGTAGAAAAATAAGATATGTTTTTGCTCTATAGGCAGTCTATATAACGGAGAGATTTTAGTTTGGAACACCAGCAAAATGGACGACCCTTTAATTGCCAGATCAGGGATGTCTGAAGACACCCATCGCGAACCTGTCTATCAGGTAAATCACAGAATCTCCCAGGTCTGTCACCTTGAAGCGATAGTCACTGACACCCTGTGTACCTTCAGTGTTTTGTATCCTCTCTGCTGCTGTCCTCCTGAATGTGACTCATGTCAGTCATAATGTGGCTTCTTGGCACCGTGAGTGTGTCATCATGGTGTGTGTGTGCTTTATGAGCCTAGTGAGTGTGTTCACAGGCTATTCAACAGACCTGATCCTGTTTGCAAGCTAACGATTGATACAATATCTATAATCTCAAAATGTCACAGGTTTAGCAATTGTTAGCATGTACAGTGACTGTGTGTTTGTAGACAAATTCAGCAGACATTATGTACACAGCCAGGTCCACACAAACGGCGTGAAGTTAAGTTACTGACCAATTTCAGGTTAGGAAACCCGAAGAAACATCTTTTTGAGTGGTATCAGGGGATTGTGAATGTCTATCTGATCACCAAATGCACACTTTTAATTCACATTGTTTTCCACACCCCCCTCCCGCTGGAGGGATTCTTCCCACGTGGCTCCCATTAACTCTGGGGGCCAAAACTCTAATCAGTGGTGTAATTAGACAAGCAGCGGGGAGCTTGCCAGACAGTGTTCATAATGGCAAGCTGCACAGTTTATTGAGTTAAACTCCATCAGACCCTTAGCTAACACATACTCTGGGTTCCTCAAGCCTTGGCTCTTGCAAATGTACAACATACATTTCTTGGGGGGGAAAAAACGCAAAAATATTGCAGATGCTGGAAATCTTAAACACTTGAGTTCTGACAAAGAGTCGTCGGCCCCAAAACATTGACTCACTTTCCTTTCGCCAGTTGACGCCGCCTGACCAGCCATTTGTGTGTAATATTTCCTGGGATTGGTTAAGCAGAGTGTGTCCCTCCAAAGGAGAGAGAGGGAGGGGGAGAAATGTCACAATCCCATTCAGACAAGGACATTTCGAAGCATGTCAGCTTTGAATCCTCCTGAGCATGAGTTTCAGAATGACACTGGCTGACCCCAAACCTCCCTAGCCGAGGATACATGAGGCTAACGCAAACTCACTGGCTAGGATCAACTGGTTAGGCTGAACCTAATCTGTGTGCCTGAGAGACTATTTACTCTCTGTTGCAATAATTGATGGGGAGAAATTCCACCGGGACTGGATTTATGCTATTTGTGTAGCATTTCATAGCATCCAGAATTTGGCAAGTTGTTAAATACCGTACAGTCTTAATTTTCAAGCCAATTTTCTGTAAATTCTCTTAAGCATGGCTTCCTTCTCTGCTGTAATGTTTTATAACCACAGGAAACCAACCTCAAAGTTCAATCTGACTTCCCCCCCTTCACCCCCACCCCACCCCAAACGTTTTGAAACAAATTAGAAGTGAATTTACACAGAAGGAGCAAGTTTCCCTTCTGTAAAAAATGGCCATTTTATGAGCAGAGGAATCCTATATCACTGGCAATCTGCCAATCCAATCAACACTCTCCAACAGTGAACACCACTGACTGCCTAAACAGGCCTTTGCTGAAACCAGTCTTCACATGATGTAATTATTATCAGTCCTCCTGACTTAATGACACCCTGAGTGGAACCAAAGACCATTATTATTTACAGATTAGCCTTTGAATGCCATGCTTTCGGCAGCAGTTTCAGCTCAGCAGGTGTGACTGACCTTTAGTAAATTGATGGTGTTTCTGAAGATGTTTGTAATGATCTGCTGAGTGGGTGCAGATACTCTGAAAGGAAAAGATTTGAGGTGTAGCTGCTGGGTCCACAGGCACCAACCTCACTTTGTATTGGGAGTCAATGCCACGATATAAATGCAAGTAGTTGTTGTGGCATGAAGGGTTGCACCTCACCTCTTAACATAAGAATTAGGAGCAGGAGTAGGCCACTGGGCTCCTCGAGCCTGCCACGCCATTCAATAAGAAGGTTGTTCTTCTAATCTAACTCCACCTATCTGCTTTATCCCCACATCCCTTAATCTCTTTGTCCATAAGATTTTTTTTTTACGTTGGCCATACCAGGAATGATTTAAGTACATGTGTGGTCCTAACCTACCTCGGCTGCAGCAGGCAATGTTGGGGCTGTAATTGGCCTCGGAATTTCTGAGCTGGGAAAACTCAGGCGGCGTTCCTGCTTCTTGTCAATATTATTTGTTAACACACTTTTTTCCTTTTCCTCTGACTTCTTTGTCTCTTTTGTCTTCCGTGTCCTGCCTCTCCCCCTTTAACGTCCTTAAGAAACCTCTCCCTCCAAGCAAGCCCCAGTTCTGACGAAGGGTTGTGGACTCGAAACGTTGACTCTTTTTCCTTTCTCCATGGATGCTGCCTGACCTGCTGAATTTCCCCCAACAACTTTTGTTTTTGTTTAATATTATTCGTTTGTTTGGTCGGGTGTTGTCTTGACCCGTGTGGAAAGCCACCACCGTTGCTTAAGAGTAGCCGAAGGCTCGAGAGTATCCGATCAGTATCTAATGAACACCTGGTGGGACAGATGGGAGTCGGGAAATTCTTGACTCTCAAAGTGGAGTAACGTGTCACTATCCAGGCAGTGTTTGATGAAAAGTCACCTTGGTGTGATAGCAGAGAATCCTGCTGCTTGTAGAGCAAAGCCCAAACACCATTCACTGCTTTGAAGAGATGAAGATGGATTAAAAATAGGAACAATTTATTTTTAAATTGAAAAAAAACTGAAGTCTTGAACAAAGCGCTGACAAAGGAGCTGCAGCTCAGTGGTTAGAGCGCTCGCCTAACAAGGTGAGACCTGTGTTTGAAGCCAGGCAGATCAGGGCGAAACCGTGGGCAAGTTTCCTTCTGCCACACGCCTAGTAATAATCTGTCCAAAAAAAACACAATAATAATCGGTCATTTCAATCCACAAAATTTATTATTGTGTTTGTGGGACGCTGCTGTGCACAATTGGCTGCCACATTTCGCCCACAAATATACAGTCAATCCACTTTACAGTATTTTCTGTGAAGCGCCTTGAGACGTCGATACGATGTGAAAAGCGCTATATCAAATGCAAGGATTATTATTTGTGCGTTTACAGGTGCGATGGATTCCAGGCTCAGGCTACAACAGTCGGGTGCGTGTCCTGAGTGCCAGCACCGATGGGAAGATTCTGATCTGGCAGATGGATGGGAAAGGCAGGCTCACACTGCAGGACGGGTACGCTCTGATTGTCCAGGAGTTGCCACGAAATGTGAAGCTAAACAAGGTCAGCGGCATGTGTACTGTAAATGTAATTTGTTGTTGTGGCTTTCAGCCCCTTATACCAGAGGTTCAGCGACTGCCTCTCCAGCATGTTCCAGGTCTCTGTTTGCCTGATGCTTGCTGACGATGGCCTTCATGTAGGGGATATTCTGTCTGTACTCGCTGTTTGACACCACGGGGAGTAAGTATAGCCCAACAGGACATGTCTTTGTAGGAGGAAAATGTGCTGTTTAGGGGAACATGTCTTCATCTGGTTACAATCAGAAGAAAGGTCGGTCTCTAGCCCACTCAGCTCTTTGGTTTGCTGTGACTTCAATACTCTCGAGGGTTTTGCCCCGAGCAACAGCTGTATTCAGATGGTTTGTGCTCATGTTGTGTAACATTCAGGGTTTTTAAAATGTACAAGTTCGACAACGCCCTTGTTTGTATTTTATGCTCCCACTAGCTGGGTTACTTTGCTATCTTATTTGCACCCTAACCTGAAGTTAACCTGAAGTTATACTGTTATTCCAGAGGTTATGCTCCGAGACTCCAAGGTTATGCTCGGGCCCTCAGAGCAGTGCGGAGAATGGTTTTGGTAATAGACAGTGGTGGGATGTGTGTGTTTCCTTCTGTGATTTCCACCCACATTCTCCACCGTGAAGAGAAATCTGAGAATCATTCTGCTGACATGTGGCTATTGTATTTAGCTTAAGAGCAGCTGGGGATTAGATACTTGGGGGGTGGACGGAGTACCTATGTCTGTCACCAGTGTGATCAACTGGATTAACCAATCTGCCCTGTGTTCATCAATCTGGAGAGGTTCTGAAATTGGCTACAATCCAACCTCCTGCGGGTTCCAATGTAACTGGCACAGCTCCAGAAATCCCTCTTCAAAGCAGAGGATTTCTCTCTCTCTCCTCACGCGTTTTTATAGAAATTCACTTCATCCCTTTTTTTTGTCTTTATGTTCAACTCACCCCCAGGCCCGTGGAGAGACTCCGGTTGGTGTGACCGCCCTCTCTTTCTCTCACTTGGACCAGACTGTATTCATAGCGGGTGTCGAAGGTGGTTACGTCTTGAAATGTTCAACAGAGGTGGTGACCTATACAGCGTTGAGTTCTCCCATCAGTTCTGTCCCCCTTAAAGCTCCAGCTCAGTTCACCTTCTCCCCGCACTGTGGTCCAGTGCATGCTGTTGATTGCTCACCATTCCACAGGTCAGTATAAAGTACTTTAACCGGATCTATTACAGCAGCACTCAGTGCCTTGGAAACTTAATGTAAACCCATGTTTATTTTTGAAGAGCAGATGTATTTAAATCTGTTTACCACATGACAGACTACATGACCTGTAATTTATACAATTATAATAATCCTTGCTTTTGATGTAGCGCTTTTCACGTCTTCCAGGCGTCTCAAAGCGCTTCACAGAATGTACTGTAAAGTTAATTCATTATTTGTGGGCAAAACACAGCAGCCAATTGCACATAGCAGTGTCCCCACAAATCGCCATGGATTGAAAGTTACCAATTTATTACTGTTTTTTTCTTGAAGGATTATTTTAATGGACGTCCTCCCGACATGAAGGGCGCTCTACAAATGTAGTTTTGTTGTTATTACCAGGCGTGTGGAGTAAGGAAACTTACAAGGTTTTGCCCTGCTGGGAATTGCATCCAGATCTCTCGGTTGCGAGGCGAGTGCTCTAACTACTGAGCTACAGGATTCTAAGGTTGCGCTGATTTGCACATTAATGTGCACATTAAATAAAAAATGGGGATAATTGGAACCATTCATGACCACAACTTGTCTAATCTGTGTGGGAACTTATCTTCCAGAAACCTTTTTCTGACAGCGGGGACTGACGGACATGTCCACCTTTACTCCATGTTACAAACCGAGCCACTTCTCTCCCTCCAATTATCCCAAACGTACTTGTTCAGTGTCCGCTGGTCATTGGTGCGTCCTCTGGTCTTTGCTGCAGTAACAGGAGAAGGCAAGTCACTGCATCAACAGTCATGTCGCGTTTTAGACTGTTTCAGGTTTTGTAAATTTTATTTTCAGCTACTTTTTTCATCTGCTCTATATTTCCAGCATTTGGACTTGATAAGTGGATGTAGAATGGAAAAAATATTTTTCTAGTTGCCTTACAAATGATTTATGGATGTAAATGTGTTGAGAAGACATATTGAAACCTCAAAAGTACATTTTAAATGTACTTTTTGTCTGTACATATAAAGATTGTCTGTATTATAAAGATTTATTTTTAAAAATTTCCTTTCAATCAGTTGTCGGGGCGAAAGGAGCAGATATTGGACAGAGGGAGAGGGAGGGAGACATGAGGGCAAGGAACATGAAGTGGAGAAAGGGAGGGACATGGAAGGAGTCGGGTTTCACCCAAGAGACGACCTTCTCTTGTTCTCTTTGTCCGCTGTATTATTACAGCTTGCTTCTCCCACCAGCCCCATTACATCACTGGCTAGATGAATTATTAATGAACGTTTTTACATCTAGTCCATCTCCCTCTTTGGCCTTTTCATACTTGGCAACCATCGGAAGTCATGTCCCCGATCTAACCTCATGTGTTTCCAATTTCCGCCTGGTCCCAAAAATCTCAAGATGTCGCCCGTTTCTTAAAGAATATAATTTGAAACCTGGAGCAGATTGCGGAAACTGATTTATTTTGATTCCAACAGGAACCGTGTTGATTTTTGATCTTGGACAGAGCTCTCTGCGTCCTGCAGTTTCAATCCAGGGTGCAGAGAGGAAGCCTGTGTATTGTCTGGAGTTTAACCCTAAGCAACCTCACCTTCTCGCCGCCGGTAACGCAGAAGGAAGTGTGAAAATCTGGCAGCTGAGCACTGAACTGACAGAGCAAGGCCCGAGGGAAATGATCCTCCTGGAGAAACTGGCTAATGAAGTGGCTGATTGACAGTCAGTAAGCTTTACTGGTGTATATTTCTAGTTTGATTTTTTGTTCTAAGTTCTACTTGACTTGCTTTGTTTTATTTATACAAATATTTAAATACTAATCGCCAAATATAAAGTGGACTATTTGTTTAATTAAAGATTGTCTGACGTTGATATTTCTAGACGCCTTGAAGTTTATTTCAGAGGGGAAGAGGCTTTCCTATTCTCCTATTAAGCTTTATACTTACTTTTCAAACCAACTTTTAAAGTTGTTAGTAATATGCAGATTATTAAAAGTGTATTATATAAAAGATCCACGTTAAAATAAATGCTGTAATAATGGGAGAAGGGAAAATAACTGCTCCTGTAAGATGCAATGCACTAATGCAGGAAATGAAACTGTCAGCAGTAATACTGGGCTCCCAGCAGTACTGACTCACTCGTATCCATAACAAAACCGCAACGAAATTCCAGTTTGAGTCAGTAGTGTTTATTGTTTAAGCACACTGGATTACAGATTTTAGCAATAGTAAAAAAAAACAAATTTCAAGCAGAAGCACAAGCAAACTAGTTCATTAAAGTTTGACGGAACGGTTTATAGATGCACAGAGAGATTAGACGCAGACATGCAGAGCTAATGTTAGCAGTTACGCCTAGATTCAAAAGCCATTAGCATTAGTTCACAAAGAGTGATCGTGTGAATTCCACATAGTCGAAGGATGACGGAATCTCTCTGCCCTTGCTGTCCGTGTAGGGCTTCATGTGCGAGATGCAGTAATCTGCCTGCTCCCTCGACAGGTTCTGAAAGAGATCAAAGTCGTATGTAATTTTTGCCATTTTAACATCAAAAGCCATTCAAGCCACAAAGTGTGCTGCAATATTACATCGTTATCTATCTTTTTAAAATGTAGTTGCAGCTTGAATGCTGTTACGGATATATTTATTGAACCTCAGCTGCCATATCAGTTATAGTTTAAGGCGATGTAAAGAGTAGAACGAACAAAGAGACAAATGCTGACGACCTGTAATCAAGAGGGAAAGTTATCTACACTCACCTGGTAGAGTTCTTCGCGTGTGACAAATTGTTTTCCTTCTGAACTCAGAGCACGGAAAGCACTCTCGATCTCCTCACTCGACTTAACATTCTCCGTTTCCCTGCTGATCATGAAAGCCATGTATTCTTGCAGCGACACATATCCATCTCTGAAAACAAAACCACAACCAGCAGCATATTAATACACTTATGGATGAAAACAGCTTGTAAAGCATAACATACAACAGCACCGTATGGGCACATCATTGCCACTCGAGAGCATTGCTGGAGGTGCACGATGCCAGAGTCCCAACCTCTTTGGCACTGCGATGACACAACATTTCAGAAAAGGGCTCTGGAGGTAAGGTATATAAAGTTGTATAAAATAATCTGACCCCTGAACTTGATCATTGAAATAAAGACTTCCACCTCCTGCACGTGATTATGGGTTACATTTTAAATTAAGCTTGTTACACTCATCAGGTATTCAATGTGGATTCTCTAGATGAGTCTTACCGGTTGGGATCAACAGCATCCAGTATCGCCTCAAATTCTGGATCAGGCTCTCCTTCCTCTACCATAGGCAGATCATAACCCAGGGAGCGTAGGCATGATTTGAATTCCTGGTGATTTAGCCTTCCTGATTTGTCTTTATCAAAGTGCCTTGAAAATAATACCCACAAAATCAATGTCCAAATACTTAAATGCACAGAGAACATTCAGCAACATCTAGTGTCAGATAAAGCCACACTCACTTGAACATCATGCTGAATTCTTTAAGTGCCTCCTCGGTTACACCGGTTGTATTCCTGTAAATTAGACAATGTAAATAGACAATTAGTATCATGAGAAAACAAAAAGCAGATCATATGAAATACATGTTTCATTTCTAAAGATGGCTTGCCAGCCCTGTGATTGTATGCTGAGGCTTGCATCTCAGAGGATTGGGGTGGGGATCCTTTTTTTTTGTTGCTGTTTGTCACTCCTCTGGGAGGTCATGTATATCTACACTTGTCGCTCAATTACCTGGCTTGGATCTGTTGCTCCAGATTGTGTTGCATTCTCATTCCTAGTTGATCCAGCTGGTCCCACTGTTGAGCCAGGCCCACAGTGCTGTGCTCTGTGTACTTGTTGTCCAAGATCAATGCTTCCTCCATTGCTGCACCAAGGTCCTCAATCTTTTTCAACTGGCTTCTCATCGCTCGAATCTCCTGGTGTTTTCTCTGTGAAACAACAGGTATTTCAGTTAGTCATGGCATACAGTGAATCCTGCCACCCAAAGTCTTGATATTTTTGTTCATCCTTTGTTCACCCACCATCCCTTCTGCTCAATGATGTTAAATGATGAAAAGTATGTGACCAAATAGAATTGTTGCCAGTACTTGTATTTATGTATTCAATAGATAATATGTACAATGTTAAATCAGAAGATTATTACTGCTCATGGATCTCCATTTCAACCCCGGGAATCAATAGCTTATGAGTCTCTGCAGAACTCCTTTCAATCTTGGATCTGTTAATCCTTAAAACAAGCTGGTTCTTGACAAACTACAGATGGTCAGACTGCTCACCCGACAGACCTGAAGGATGCTTTAATAAAAGTATTACAGTAATAAAATGCTAGGATTAAAGTTTTAGCTGAATTTGAAAAACAAAGGGTGCCCTGAGGTCCTCACATGTCTTCTCAGTGAATCACCAGGTGTTTTCTGTGTGGAATAGCTGGCTCCAGGTAAAGTCAAGCTTCAAAATACATTTTAATAAGAAGTAATACTCATAGAAAATGTTCTTACTTTGGTTGCCTCAAGCTGTGATTCTAGAGTTCCTGATTCTTCCACCATACAGGACCTGGTAATCAGAGGGAAAAAATGAGAAAATGGGCTATAAAATATTTAGTGTGTTTTAATATCAAAAGAGAAAATTGCACTCACAGAATCAATCTAAAGGGCAGCTGTATACATATTTCAGAGATCTAGATTTTTATACAATGAAAACAAATTCAACCAGAATATCGTGCTTTCCTTATTTTGCAGTACATTTCAACAGCAGGAATTCTCTCTAATCTCCCCTCACAAAGTAAAATATTGCATCCATTACTGGATGGGTTCAGAAAAGGAAAAAGCCTTGCTCAGCCATCCACAGTGACAACTGATTCACAAACCAGCTTTTAAAACCTTCATTTAACACCCAATAAAGACAAAATGGCGGCCTTTGTGGACTATTAATTTCCACTGCGAACGACACTTTATCATGAAACTGAGGGAAACACTGTTAATAAAGGATGAAGATTAACAGTGGTTTACCTTCTTATTAAAGGTAAACACAGTGGTTTTCTAGCCACACAGTTTACTGTTACTTGGAAGGACATATACAGTAAAAGCCCATTTATCCGGCACCCGATCAACCGTAACTTCCCTATAACCGGCATCACAAAAAAAAGGTCTGCATTCGATTAACCGGAATTTATCCGGAAAAATGCATTTAAAAAAATGTTTTGCGTTTTCAGCCGAATACCTAGAACGCGCTTTAACCGACATTGACCAGGTCCTGAGGGTGCCGGACAAACAGGCTTTTACTGTACTCGGTTTCTCAGCTCAGGGATAATATAACTACAGCACCTGTCTGGTCTGGAGCACCCCATCTGTTAAAAGTCTTCAGAATCTATAATTTAAGATTACTGCTAATCTACCTAGCGTTTGCCGTTCATTGCCTTGAAATCGGCATAGTCCAGGAGGGTCACAAATTTAGTAGGGTTATCAACTGTTGATAAAGAGCAGTTCATAATCATACAGATAGCTGATTTCCCAATCTCAGGCAGGCTATTCTGCAGAAGACCCGGAGGGAGATTGTTGAACCCCTTACAGCAGTTTGCAGTGTACACAGAGCTGGCTGGCTCTAAGTGGGACCAGCTGAATCAACTAGGAATGAAAATAGACACAATCACAACCACAGGAGTTACTGTATATTTGGGGCTCGCTTGTATTTCTGAAACTAATTTTAAGGTCTGCAATATTGTGTTCTATCCTGCCAACAGTTGGAAGAAATCGGTTGAATTCAACAATCTGAATGAACTGATTGAGCGCCAAATAAAATAGGTTTCATTCTGGAATAAAACTACAAATAAATACAAACCAATTCAGTCAACATGAGCGTTTTAGCTGTGGTTTATATCTGTGAGTGGGGTGATTTATCTGCTCTACACAAGGAAGTGGTGGGAGATCTATTTTAAACATCTCTGTGCATCCCCATTTGTTAACTTATGTTTTAGAAAAAGAATCCCCATGCTAGTGTCTGGAGACAGTACTTTTAAAACTCAAAACAGGTTATTTTAAAACCATACGATTTCAAAGAATATCCTGCAGATACAACCAAGGTTGCTTACCGACTCTCAACCATTTACATTTAAAGAAATTGTTCTCTAACAATGTTGATCGTCCACTAATTAAGGGTCAACGGATAATTTAAGATCATGTACATTTGTTAAATTTGCTGCTAGCTTGGGGATTCAAGCAAAGATTTCTGCTCCCTTTTCCCTCCCCCACCCCACAAATGATCAATTTGTTAAAATGAATCAAGAAAGAGCTGAGCTTAAATATAACTAACATTTTGAAACTCAACTACAAAAAGGGATACCACATTCTAGGTTTAGAATAGATTGATCTGAACACAGTTCTGCACTCGAAAGGTTAAATAAAAGCAATTCAGATCAATGTTAATTGGTTTCCAATGGGGGTGCAGTAATCTGCCCTCAGACGCAGGGACATCAATGAAATTTGGGTCGAGCAAACTATGGAATGAACACAAAATAGTGCTTCACATACTAGCTCATTTCTAGGGAATTTAAGTCATTTTTAACATCTCCATGGCACGGATTGATCCTCATTTCTCACACCCAGACAGGAAACCAACCAGAGCCGTACCACTACCTTCATTCTAGTAACCACATGCAAGACAAGACTCACTTTAAATGTGGGGGAAGCAAGATGCCACACAGCCAAACCTTTTGCACGGAAAGCTTTGACCCCGGAATAATTTAACGTACTCCGAAGACCATGAGCCTACAGCAGTGATGTTAGTGTGATGTTTCACACGCTCTAACTAGACTGCAAGTGGGTTACAAAACCAGAGGAAAGAAAGAAAAACCTTCCAGCCAGATCATCTCCAACTTCATACTGATATACATGAATGACACGACGATATGCTATGCTAATAGGAAAAAGAGAAAGAAATTGGGAAGCAAAGTACACAAATACTCCCAAAGGAGCTCAAAATTAGGATTATTTATAAAATAATATCCAGATTAATAGGTAAGAACAAATCAGGCTTCTTAATGAGTAGCAACCCAATAATTCACCTTAATCTCAAACACAGCAACTTGAGAATATTCCATCCTCTGTACATTTAACTCAGTTCTCAAGACAGAAGGAAATCATTCAATAAGTAGGTTGTGGACTTTAGATAAATGCAGTATTGCCCATTATGATGGCAAAGAAAGGCCATTTTATTGACGACTGAGCAAAAAATGGCAATCTCTTGGGCAGGACACCAATAATATGCAATAATGAAGTGTATATAAAATGATTTGCGATTATAATATTTAGTGGTGGAAAGTGGACGCAAGTAATTTGATACAAAAGGGGTCACCTGTACAAATGCCATTTGTACACTGATGACCTTCAACCACACATTCAGTCTCACTCATTTTTAAGCCTTTTGTAAAATCTCACTATTTACGAGAAGCTAAATGAAAGAAAGGGGTTGGGGGGGGGGGGGGGAAGAGCACAGAAAAGGTGCAGAAATCACAATAAAGGAAATAATAAAAGTAATATTAACCCATCCAGTAGGTATGTCCTGTAGGTAGAGTCCGATTATCAAGCAGGAGAGGAAATCCAACATGAGCAGGAAAAGAGAAAAACAAAAATGGATTCATCAGCATTGAACTACAATACTAGCAGTCAAACATTAGTAACACACATTAATGAAAGAATATTGAACAAAAATATTTATAAACGGGATGATATTTTACTAGTGAATTTAGAATAACTGAAATAAACTTGAGATCCATCTTTAATAGTATAAATATATTCTGAAAAATCCAGTCAGTGTGCATTCCAGAGAGCTGTAACATCTGTCATCACTAAAACCATTCCAGTACACAGGGAAACCTCACCTCGTCTCCTGTAACCACTGGTGGAATGTATTTGCATGTTGTGCAAATTCCTGGCGTAATTTATCATTCTCTTCTTGGCGTCTCTGCTCCTTCTGCAGTTCTAGTTCCCGTTCCTATTAAGTAACGAGGCCACAATTAACATCTGATCCCAAAACAAACCGAGGCACCTTTTGTTAATATTCCTAATTCATGCACAAGACTGATCAAAGCAGAAAGCACCAGTTATAATGACGTTGTCCCATTATATTTAATTAGTTTCAAATGCTAACAGCGGCAAATTGGAAGCTCATTTGTAATTGACGCTCTTACATGCAAGTCTGCAAGGGAGCACCGCTGGTGTATGATGGAGGAAGCACAAAAGTCGAATTGCTTTCCCAACTAATCAAATATCCAACCTCAAGCATGGCCACGGAGGTGAGGGAGCCAGTTAGGCTGGAGACGGCCAGTCTCCCCACTGCCTCTCTTGGGCATTTTCCATCAACAGAAGTGAGTGGAACTGAGCACAGAGTGCAATGGCAGGAGCATGGGAGAACGCCTTAGGCTTGTATACTCAGCTGGAGTTTGTTTCACGTGGAGAAATTGGGGAGAGGGAAAGAAAAAATGACAGGAGCCAAAAAGCGACGCGATTGGATCTATCTCCCCACGTGCTCCCAAGGAAAACAAACTGATTTTTTTAATTTATTTTAACTGACTTTGATGATTTTCTGCAGGTTTCTCCAGGTCTCTTCCAAAGCCTCCATTGTGAACCAGGTGTAGGGGTTTGAGGTCATACGATAACTCTTGATCTGGCGATCGAGCTCAGCCAGTTGGTTGAAGTCAGTCTGGGCCGAACTCAGAGACGAGCGGAAAGCCTCGTGTGCCTCGCGCAGGGCCTTGATCTCCTCCAGCGAGTTGCAGCGCACGGGGTCCGTGAGATCCTCCTCGGCATTCTCAAACCAACTGTTAAAGGCCGAGGCTTTCTTAGCGAAGGTCAAGAAAAGATCTTCGAGCTGTGGGGGAAGCAAACGAAACAGTGACTGCCTGCAATAGAAGCCAATGGTCCGCACACTTTCAGGGCAGAATAAATGCATCAATTCTAATCAATCAGTAACAGAATGAGAGTAAACTCCTCTTTCGGAAGCAGAGGTTAAAACTGCTCATACTTTTCTGAAATGCTCCTGGGCTTCAAGCAGTTTCTTCTTTCTAGCATCAGAATTGGCCAACAGTTGGTTCCATCTCTTCATTAATGAAGCGTGGCGTGCCTCGATAGCCTTGGACTGGATGTGTTTGGCTGCCAGTAACTGGTCCTTCAGTGCTGTGATGTTAGCAATTCCCTCCTGCTGGAACGCATGCAGCCCAGCATCAAACGTCTCCTGTTGAAGAAGCGGGAGAAGAAACTGGTATTCAGATTCAATACAACTTCATGTGAACCCAGTCCTTTCTTTAGCACCCAATGGCTCCTGAGACAAGCAGATCCCACTTTACTATACGTCACTCTGCTAATAACAGAGCAAGCCCTGCCGACCAACCAATGTGGAGGGCAGTGATTTCTTTCTTACCTGTTTAGTGAGTAGTGTTTGTACAGAGGAGAGATCTCGCCCGTAATCGTCTGTCTTCAGACTGTTCTCTTTCTCACCTGAAGGAAATGAGAAATTAAAGAGTAATGTTTATAGCTGAAGGGATGTAAAATATTCTTCACCATCAAATATTCGGTTATCCCTCGTGCATCAAAAACACAAAAGAAATGTTCCTTCTACAGTTGGGACTACATTGACTCAAGGGGAGGTTGGCCTACCCCTTTGTCAACCTCATAGGAGGCACATTGTGGACAGGTTTATGGGGTGAGGGAAGGAGTTATCAAAGATTTAATTTTTACTTTAAAAAATATTAGAAACCTGAAATTGGTGCCCCTCTGGTTTAGTTGGTAAACTCATGGCCATAAAGGTCTCAGGTGGATTTGGGGGAAATTGGGCATTTTTATTCAATTTCCAATGCGATAGTTTCTGAATGATCATGTTCCAGAGTTTTAACAATTCAATGTGAATTGCAGCAAACTGACAGATGTAGCATTCCATCAAAAGTTTTGTCAGTCGTCATTCTAAATAAGGACCAGGCTATAGGATTACTGAACAGGTGTTTATTTAAACAGCCAACTGCAACAGACAACTGTAGAAGCAGATTAAGACAATTCCTCACAAAGTAAATTCCCCCCCCCCCCACATTAAGATGCAAGGACCCTCAGTTACTTTGGCAATTAAAATGTTCAGCAGATCTTTAGAGAAACATATTTGAAGTACAAATACAGTACAAACCCAATCAGAAAGCCCTTATCTTGTTGCAATTCATACAGCGTTGAAAGCACATTTGGTGCTCATGCATTTAATTGCCAATATTTTAAACTCAAAAAGGTTGCCATTTTGTTCTGTCTCTGGAATTTCCATATGAAGGTGGGATGTATGGAATTTCTGCATGTGTAAAGACACCCGGCTGACTCCACCCACCCCACCACAGTAAAAAAAATTAGAATAGTTTACTCCTTAAATTTCTCAGCCATATTTTGAATACATACCAATCCATGACTCAACTACATCTGCCTTCCAGTTAAACTGCAAGAATGCCGAGTTCTCATCCAGCTTTGCTTTTCTCTGTGCAGCTGCCTTCTCCAGCTCGGTCACCTTCCCTCGCAATCCCTTCATCTTGGCTGAGATATTTTCTACATGGTGATTGTTCTATAGGCGACACAGAACATGTCAAATACAGATACATTTTTTAAGCGTTGCTGCATTGTTGCGAAGAAGTGCGTAAATATTAGGGGAGTAAGTTTAGAAAAATTATGCCTCATCCTCTTACTCCAAAAGAAATCTGTGTAAGATTTTTAAATCTTAGTACCAACAGCTAACTTATTTGCTTCATATTCATTAATGAATCACATCCACGGACATTCAAACTCACATAAAAGTCGTTCCTTCACTAGTTTACACTATGAACCATCTAGTGAGCAGTTTCACAGCTGTACTAAATGCTTCTTGGCTGAACACAAGAAGCCAAAAGCAAATGTAACATGAGAATCTGAATGCTTTAAAAGCAGAACATCTCAAACAATGTCAATCCAATTATATGTACTACTCTAGACAGTTAACTAAAACATGAGTATGTATTTTATATCCACATTTTATGCAATGATACAATTGCCGCTTACAACAACAAATTATATTTGCATAGCACCATCCCCCATCGGGAGGATATCCCAGGGCTTACCTTCTTAATCAGTTCCTCTCCATTTACACAAACATCATGCACTCGATCTCGGTGAACTGTGAAATCTGTTTCAAAGGCTTCGTGCTTTTTCAGCAATCCCTGCAGTGGGAAATGGAAAAACATTTCAACGATAATCAGTAGCAGTTTCAAGCTAGGGTCATCTCATCCATTTGCAAATCTATTGTCCCAAAGTCTCCTTTGAAACCCACCTCAGCGTCTAATAACCCTCAATCACATTATTTTCCAGGAACTTGTTCAGTTCCCTTTTGAAATCCTGTACAGTAACACCATACTTGCTGACAGTTACGCACAGATCCAATCAGCATTCTACTATTTTGTTTTCTGCACTTCCATTTCAATACCCACTCACTCATCCCAGCTACAGGATACAAGGATCTTTACGGTTAAACAACATGATGAAATAAATTCCTTCAACGGCAGCTTGTAAAAGGTTTATTAGGTCATGGAAACCCCAAAGGTCAAAGGATTTATTTCTGGGATGTACCCATTCTACTGATCTGCCGACATTTCATCCAGTCTCCACACCCTGGAGTAGGGAGAGGAAGGGGAGGGAAGAGCAGAGAGAGAGGGAGAGAATAAATTCCTGCTGAAAACGGTTCTTGTTTTTCCACATGTAAAGATGATCCAATTTGGTTGTAGCCTCCACAGTCAACTAATCTACCAACACAATGCATTAATAATGATCTGGGCCTGGAGACCTGCCAGCGCCTGTCTGTATACTGAGAGTCAGGGCGTTCAAGAACAACAAAATGGAACAACAATACAGTTACTGGATGTTGTGATAAAGCTCGCGGAAATTTTTTAAAAATTGAACCAGCTGCTTGGATTTGAAGCTACTTGAAGAACCGAAACACAATACAATATTACAGTTCAGAATAACCTGAGGGTTTATACAGTTCTGATTAACCCTATATATATATAAAAATCTCAGAATGTTTCTGTTTAATCTCGTGTGTATGCATTCCTGAAATGCCTCTTTGGATATCCAAGTTAGAAATGTTGTCTAACTCTAGATTGCTCCTTACACCAGTAGAATGAACTATTTTAGCACAGGAAGGAACAAACTTAGATTGTGCTGTCTCCAACAGCATCTATCGTTGTAAATGAGTCAGGCTAACCTGTACAGCAGCCAGTGTGTCTCCATAGTCCTCACTCGCCACCAGGTTCAACTTCTCATTGATCCAGGCTTCTTCCTCTTCAACATTCGCAACAAACTGCTGGTACTCCAGCGATTCCTCCAGGCGCTGGCCCCTGGAAGATACACAGCCAGTCACCCTCTGTCCATCCCCATCAAACATGTTCACAAAGCAACATTTGAACTAAATTAGTTAACGCATACAAGGTCTCAATTCATCCAAAAAGTTAAATCTGTGCATTTTCCCGTAAAAACTAATAATAATTTAGTCACAAATTGTGGGAACTGCTGCGCACAATTGGCTGTTGCGTTTTGTCCACAAAACATACAGTCAATCCACTTTACAGTAAATTCCGTGAAGCGCTTTGAGACGCCTCAAAGACATGACAAGATGCTGCATCAAATGCAAGGACTATTGTTATTATTTACCGAGCAGCAGCAAATTCCTTCAACTCTTTCCAGTGCTCCACAAACTGAGCCAGTCGTTGCTGAATCTCCTCCTTTCCAATGGTATTGTCATCAGACAGTTTCTTTCCTGTGTCCAGTACTGACTGTATGAGAGAAAGAAATAAGCTGTTAGAGCAATTACTGTTAGAACTGTTAGTGGTTAGAGCACTTGCCTTACACGCTCAAGACCTGTGTTCGAATCCAAGCAGGTCAGGGCGAAACCATGGGCAAGTTTCTTTACTCCATGCACATGCTTAATAATAATCCGTCCTCAAAAAACCACAATAATAAAAATTGATCGTTTCAACCCACAACATTTTGTGGGAACGCTGCTGTGCGCAATTGGCTGGCGCAGTTCGCCCGCAAATAGTGGATTCACTTTACGGTATATTCTGTGAAGCGCTTTGAGATGTTTAGAAGACGTGGAAAGCGCTATATCAAAATGCAAGGATTATGATTAACTATGAACATAAAAGCAGGTGAACCCAAAGCTAAATAAAAATGGTGGTAGTATGGGAACAACAAAACAGCCCAGATATCAACACCTTTGTGTGTGTGTGTGTGTGTGTGTGGGGGGGGGGGGGGGGGGGGGGGGGGGAGGAGGGGGAAGAGAAAGACAATATATGCAAAATATGGTGCTAATGCTCCACTCTGCATCTGTTGACATTAGGATGAGGAATTCAACAAAGACAATACAGGAGTTTGAATCTACATCCTGTGCTTTGTGGGACAATGGTATGTGAATGAACATCCACCAATCAGGTCCTTTAGTCAAGAGAGGAATGCATGGAAACATCAGAGACTCAGACCTGAATAGCTGGTCCGTGTGCTGCCAACTCTGCCTCCAAACGTTTATGTTTCTTCCGCAGGTTCTGGACACCAGTCAGGTCACGGCCATAATCTTCTGAACTCACAAGTAATTTCTTCTCTCTATACAACAAAAATAACAAAATTACATTTACAGAGCGCCTTTCACGTTGGGAGGACGTCCCAAAGCGCTGAACAGTCAGGGGTCAGGACCCGAGCATGGGGGAAGGGCAGGATAGCACGGAGGGGAGAGGGTTGGGAGGGCGGCAGAAGGCACGATTGAACAGGAGGATGTTATCATTACAAATACTTAATTCACCATTAAAGCAATTGGTGCGGAAGATAATTTGAATTAAACTTTATTTAAAAGGATTGAAAGAGCATTTCACCACTCACTTTATCCAGGATTCCTCGTCATCCAAATCACGGAAGAATTGGTGGATTCTGTGTGACTCGTTCAGTTTAGCACGACGAGAAGTCGCCATGTTTTTAATCTTCTGAAATCGTCCATTTACTAAATTGCGCTTGTCCTTCACCTGAGTGGTGTCGAAGGCATCACTGGACATGAGGCTGTCGGCCTGGCCATTCAGGTCTTTCAGACGGTCCTAAAGCACAAACCAAATCGTTGCTTGGATCAAAGCAGTGCTACAGAAACCCAAAGTCACCTATGTGTAGAACTGGGTTCCATGCATTTCACACGCTTTAAATCATAAAGTTCAAATTGGCAATAACTGAAAGTGTTTTATCAGTTGACTTACTGGGATGGGAGCTCCCTGGATAATTAGTTCAGTGGGTTCCTAACCCTATCAAATAAAAGGTCCCAGGTTTGAATCTGGGTCTGTGCCAATAAAGGTGATTTCTGCCAGGTGCCACGATCAATGCTAGAAACTGTATTACATTACCAGCACAGGTTTTAGTGGAAGAAATCAGCGAAGGTTCCCTGGGAGGTATTACTGTGACATGAACACATTCCTTTTTCACGCAGTAGTGTTTTTCCCCTGCTCCTACCTGCTTATGTATTCGAGGGACCCAATTATGTTTGCATTATTTTGTGTCAATGGACACAATTAGCCTGTCAACATCACTTGATGTTTCTAGGTTGATTTTTGTTCTTCCTCAACATTACCATGGAGTAAGCGGAGGATGTCATTTGAGAAGACTTGAGTGAATTAATTCTGCAATGTGAACCTGGCTTGACTCTTCAGAAAGCATTTCCATTTGAACTTGGAAGAATGATGGGATCAGCCAGCAATATACACATCTGTCTGTTTGTTTTTAAAGTCCTGACTTTAAAGCTGTTGAGAGGTCAAGAAAGTTATAAGTCTTATAAGTCTTGAGTGCTTCATCGATCCCCTACAATCCATTTAGGAAGAATAAAAAAGGGCAACAACACTGCAATAAATAAAGCTGAAAACTCACTTTCTTCTCAACGGCAAACAATCTATTAATTATTTTGTACTTTAAAAAAAAAAGTGGCATAACTACACTAGACGGAAAAGCAAATTTGCTTCAACAATGACACAAGACTTTTAAAGAATAAATCAATCATAATGCACCCATTTGTACTGCACACAATAGTCAGATGAGGGAACACTTCATAACACTGGTATCTCCAATCTTTACCTCATGAGCTGAAACGTCTGCCTCAAGGAGCTGGTGCTTCTTTAGGAGGTTGTTCACAGACGCCAAGTCCTTTCCGTAGTCCTCGGAGGCTAGGAGAGCTTCCACCTGTAACCAAACCACGTCCAGACATTTTAGCCAGAAAAACCTACAACAATGGAGTGTTTCGAACCCAGAATGTTTGAGGTTAGTTATCCTTCGGTTATCCATCCTAAACTTTAAACAATATAATTTAACTTGAAGATAAATGACTTTTAAATAAGATTCTGAATTTATCACAAACATTTTCTGCTTGTGGTTTGGTTTTTATTACCCGATCAACAGCAGTTTGAAGATAGCTATCTATTAACTCTGCGGGAATTTTTTCTTCTGAAAATTAATTTTAAGCTCAACATGAATTCTAATAAAGCAAGGTAATTAGTACATTAAATCACCTACCTCAGACAACCAGAAGTCAAAGTCCTTGATTCCTGTATTGAAATTCTGTTGTTTATTGGCTTCTTTCAGTTTCTGGCTCTTTTCTGCAGATTTTCGAACTAAATACTCCCACTGCTTAGCCAGCTCTGCCAGACGAACCTAAGACAAAACAGTGAACCAGACAGTCAGTCAGTCACAAGGATAGTCTGCAAGTTAATGTAAATGGAACAAACAACCACAGAAAAACAAGTGTGTAGAGCTCACATTTTGTCCTGTTCATTCCATTGATAAAAATACATTAATGTGAATGCACATTTTTCCATATTTCCACATGTTAAGCACCGCTGAAAACCAATTGAATTTTCTAAATTCTGCATATACTTAAGTGTTAAAAGATATTGACTTTTAAGATGAGAACAGAGCCCTGGCTTCCAAGCACCTAACCATCTTACTTCCTGCTAGAAATACTTGTGCACGCAGTACAGCACCACCTAATGACAAAGATGAATTACTGCAAAGCTGAACAATAAGCTGTAAAGGTTTCTCTATGTAGCAGAGTGGCTTGAACAGTCCCAATGTTAAATGGATCTGCAAATATGAATGTAACCCAATGGCACTCATCCCTCTGTATAGGAAGATGGAAACAGGAAGAAGCCATTCAGCCTCCGAAGCCTGTTCCACCATTCCTATGTGATCATGGCTGATCTGCGTTACCCACCCTTGTCCCATCCATATAATAATAATAATCCTTGCACTCGACATATTGCTTTTCACGTCTTCAGGATGTCTCAGAGCGCTTCACAGAATATACTGTAAAGTGAATTGTATATTTGTGGGCAAAACGTTGGCAGCCAATTGCGGACAGCAGCGTCCACAAACAGTTGTGGATTCGAAATGACCAATTTATTATAGATTTTTTTTACGGAATATTATTAGAGATGTGGAATAAGGAAACTTGCCCAAGGTTTTGCCCTGACCTGCCTGGATTCAAAACTCAGGCATCCCGCTTGTAAGGCGAGTGCTCTAAACACTGAGCTACAGGACTCCATATACCTGGATACCCCGACCTAATAAATATCGATCCACCTCACTGCAATCTAAACTAATTCTACTCTTCTCTTTTTAAAAAATAAATTGAACGATGTGGTTACCTGCACAGCATCTTCACTCCCAGCGCAGGCCCCTCGGTCTATCAGCGATTTTCCCATGTCGATGACACCACGGATTCGATCAGCATTGGCTTGCAACTCGGCTTCAAACGCTTGATGTTTCTGATGTTTGCTCTGGAGCAGGGAAACAACAATTAGCCATGAAACAGTCAGGATTGAGATGTTCCCTACAAGGCTTTTGATACAGTGGCACAAAGAACTTGATTTTGGGGTGCGTCAATCAATCCTAGAAGAAATTTTCACCCTTGTCCATAAGCATGAATGCACTGGTGTATTTGCATCCTGGCACAATCTTTCAATTTTTAAAATATATATTTAAAAAATTAATAATTAAGATAAAATGTAGCTCGGCTATTATGAACTACAATTTGTGAGAAGGATATACAAGTCTGAATTATGAAAAAGAAATGATCCCATGAAAATGTAGATCGAATTACTGTTCCCACATATCATCATAGACCCCCACTTTACACTCAGTCATCGTGATGATCAAGAAGCCTTAGAGGGAAGTGTGGTCAATGAAGCAACAGGGGTTAACATTGACAAACACCCAACAGATGCCCACAGTTTCCAACAAGACAAAGGCACAAAATAAATGCCTTCAATGCTAAGCTGTTATTCTGTTAAAACATTATGCAGACATTCTGAGTAAGCAAAAAAAACACCCAAACACACGAGTACTAGAAGCAACACCAAGGCTAAAAGTTTTGCAACTTAAAAACTCACAGGACAATTAAATAAAAATGCAGGCATTAAAAAACTAAATGAAAATGATACTTTTTTCTAGAAAACACACTCCAATAAACATTTAGAAAACACACATGAGTCTTTATAGACTCGCAAGAGCCACTAATAACTCACCAGCAGTTTGGACAGCTAAAAACAGATCAAGAGAAAATAATAAACACAGGTCATTACTGAACGGCACAGTTCATAATCAGTCAAGGAATTATTCAAAATTAGGCTCTATTTACAGTTCTATTCATGCATCCATTTACCCCAAAAGAAACCATAACACATTTCTGTTAATAAAAAGGTCAGAGATTTGTGCTCCTGCCTGCTCAAACATGCAGAGATCTCTTGTGTGCTAGTGTGAGCGGGCATGTATCGTAAGCCAGATAGTTTTCCCCACATGAAGTAAAAAGGAAAGTGAAATGAAAACAAGTCACGCCGGACTCTCTAATGCATCTCAACAGTTACCCCAGAACTGTGAGACAGCCCAGCTCAAACACTGTCTCCACAAGGGAAGACGGGTACCAAAGCAACACTCTGAGAGGGGGGGTTTCATGATCCCAAATGTTTCCCTAAAGGGTAATTAATTACCTGGATGTTTGTGGGGTCCTTGTACGATTCATCAGTTGCTGTCTGCAGTTTCTCACTGATCCAGGCCTCAATTTCATCTACATCGCGGCTGAACTGCTGGAGGGTCTGTGACTCTCCCAGTTTTGATCTCTTCTCGATCATCTGAGCTTTGAGCCGGCGCCATCTAGTAATAATAAATGCTTGCATTTGATGTAGCACTTTTCATGTCTTCTAGCCTGCGTCTCAAAAGGCGTCACAGAATATATTGTAAAGTGAATTGACTGTATATTTTGTGGGTAAAACGTGGCAGCCCACTGCGGTGTCCCACAAACAGTCGTGGATTCAAACGACCAACTTATTTTAGTTTTTTTTTGAGGGATTATTATCAAGTGTGTGGAGCGAGGAAATTTGTCCACGGTTTTGTCCTGCCAGGAATCAAACCCAAGTCTCTCATTTGAGAGACGACCACTCTAACCACTGAGCTACAGGACTCCTATGAAGGCATAACAGTGAAAACAATTGCCGCATCTCTGCTTTCTAGTTAACCTACAAAATAAGACACTTAAAACACTGCATTCTTTCAGAATTTCTCCCCAACAAGAAAAAAACTCCTGAGGGTGGATCCAGTCCATGGTTTGAGAATCGTGAGTTTTTCTTTACAAAATACTGGATATTAAAACAATTTTTTTGGAGGAAAAAAAGCTTTCACAATATGTGCATTAGGCTCTAATCTCAGGCTATATTTATCATTATGCACTTAGCCACCTTCCTCTGCAGAAGTGCCCAGCCCTTTATTTGTGAGCGTAGTGACAAGGGAGAAGCTCAAGGGTAGGAGAGCTTGGTTAACTAACCACAGCCTTAGAATCATATGGATGATTTCAACTCATTTGGGTCTGTGCAGGTGAATGTTAAACCCGAGTGTTACAGTCAGATCATTCTCAGAATGATTACAAGGCCACTGCCCGCAACCTGCACCCACCTCCCACCCCACACAGACTCTTGTGTACCTGTCTAGCACCTCATTGCGACGGTTTGAAATATCACCCTTGGCGTAGTTCTCAGCAGCAATCAGCTGATCAGCAAATGACTGCAGAGCAGCAATCTTCTCCTCCTATTACAGGGAAAGTCACAAGTTAGAACGGTGACATAAACGACACCTCTCTGAAGCATTGCGCGGTCAAAATAAATCTCGTCAACGGCATTTATAAATGGCTGGGATTATCTGGGATTACCACCACACCCGGCTCATTCTTGGTGGAATTGCTCATAAATTCTATTGTGTTCAATTTGGGTTTGTTATTTCCATTCACTAGAATTATATATATATATATACACACACACAGGTTTCTAAATTCCACCTTCTGGTCAATGCTACACAGACGCAATATCCTGCAGATCCATCAGAATGGCAAAACTACACTCTTCGGAAAGTCTACAAAGATCACTGTCGTGCTTTTCAGAGCAATTATATGACTCTACAGGAACATGACATACAGCATCACATCAGCTGGCTAATGTCAATCCAAAACACTGCCAACCATCAAATATTAATTCATCTCTTATGCAACAGAGCTTTGAGTACAATAAACCAATCTGCTGCGATTAGAAAAGGCCTGAGGTCAATACGTTGATGTTACTTAATAATAATCCTTGCATTTTGTATAGCACTTTTCACGTCTTCTAAACGTCTCAAAGCTTTTCCCAGAATATACTGTAAAGTGAATTGACTGCATATTTGTGGGTGAAACACGGCAGCCAATTGCACACAGCAGCCTCCCCACAAACAGTCATGGATTGAAATGACCAATTTTATTATTGTGTCTTTTTTGGGTGGGGTGGAATTACTATTAGGCGTGTGGAGTTAGGAAACTTGATTACGGTTTTGCCCTGGCCTGCCTGATTTGAACACATGTCTCACTCTGTAAGGCTCTAACCACTGAGCTGCAGGACTCCACATCAATGCTCTGGCCAAATAAACCTAGATTAGTGAACAGAACCGCAGTGTGCACATTAATCACTTTACCTGGACGGTAATAGCTTTATCGAAATCCTCGTGTTTCTTGATGAGGGCTTCCACGCTATCCAGTGAATCGCCTTTGTCGTCACTGGCCAGGAAGGCCTCACGTGCCCCCATCCAGTTCTCAGCCTGCTCACAATCACGGCTAAACAGCTGCCGAAGAAACAAAAGCACATGCCGTGTCACCACTGCAATAACGAGTGGCGAGTCGCAAGCAGCCAGGGGATGGCGGAGATGGACGCCTTTGCTTTGACAAGTTCCTCCAGCCTCTCATTACCTGTAGCTCGAGACACTGATCCAACATCATCCTGCGCTGGATCCAGGCCTTCTCCAGATCTGCCCGCTCCCGCTCCAAGATGTCCAACTTGTCCCGGATTTCTGGGCAAGCGTAGTGCCCCCGAGCCAGCAACTGATGCCCAAATTGTTCGAAAGCCTGAAAAGTTCCAGCTCTGGCATCAATTTCCGTTCGATGCTCCTGTAATAATAAATATAATAATTAATAATAATGCTCCTGTAGGTGAAAGTGAACAAGGATTAGGGAAAAGGATTTCTCTTTAAAAATACAAGCAAACCCACTTAAGTGGCTTATCAACACCAAGAGGAGAGAATGAATGTTGGAAATGTCAGTAATGCTCACCCAGGAATTTAATATTATGTTAAATGGTCTGAATTTTAAAACAATCTCACATGAATGACAAACTTCTCTAAACATATATATTAAAAAAAACATTTTTCTCCTTGTTAAAATTATTTCTCCAGTTAAATTTAACAAGGTAAAGGATCAATATTCAGGCATAAAATGCAGCAAGTTATTTAAGATCCATTACTCAATAGCTGTAAATGAGAGCAACCTTATGAACCAACCATGAAAGCAAACGTATCCAATGTCCCATTACCTGATGTCTTTCCAGTAAGGCTTCAGCTCCAGTTACATCCTTAGCCAATTCCTCAGAAGACACTAACCCACGGATTCCATTTATCCAGGACATAAGATCTCTGAAAGAAACCGGTAAAATATTAGGACATTGAAAACTGCTTATCGCCCAGTGTTTCCTCACATCAGATGCTCTTGAAATAAAGAACGTGGAAGCTGAATCTCCGAAAGTGTGCAGTTCAGATATTAGTCTAATTCGGAATTGAATCATATTTTTACAGTATCAGTTGCACTCCTCCAATTTAAACGTCCTCACCAGTGGAAATCACCTGTCCTCACTATTAAGAGAATCACCAGTTAAATATCCTCTTTCCTAAGAAACACCTTTCAGATCAATGAGCTCAACAGTCCTGTCCCACCTTGATGTTAAAAATCATTTCGTTTCCAATTGTTATCGTTATATATAAAGACCAACATGGGAAATTGAAAGAAACAAGAAATTAGATAATGTAAAGGACAAAATGCTGCACTGTGTAGCCCAGGGAAGGTCAAACTGCGGATAAGCCAATCACCTCATCTTCCCGCACAGGGGTGTCCCTACGTGTGAAACTTCTAAATTAAAAGTTCAGGGAAACAGTAGCATTAAAAGTTTAACTGGGCGAGGGCTGCATGTGCTATTTCAGTTCAGACAAAATTCCACTGACCTAAAGTCACTCAGGAATCGCTGTAGATCGTGAGAGTCGTTCAGTTTTTCTTTGCGCTGGTCGGCACGTTCCACGAGGTTGGTCCAGGCCTGGTTCAGTTCGGTACATTTCTCCTGGACATCTTCAACCGATTCAGGATGAGACTGAATCAGACGGTTGGCGGTTTCACCAAGAGAATTCACCTAAAGTCAACCATTTCAACAGTCAAATAAGGGAACAAGTGGCAAGGTACTAGATCATTTACAAGAAATTTACTAACTATATTCTTGACTCTCTTTCTACTCCCCACTCTTCTGTGGCTAAATTATCAAAATCTTCCATTTGTTGCGGATTTTAAAAATATATTTATATTAAAAAAGAGACATTTTACACAGCCGTGAGGAAATGAAGCTCACTTTATCTCCCAGAGCAGCAAGGTCTCTTTCAAATCCCTCATGTTTGCGCTGGAGAGCCTGAACGCTCGCAAGGTCATGTCCATAATTATCAGTGTTCAAAGCTTGATTCTTCTCTTCGATCCATTCCTTTGTTTCATCGGCATCTCTGAACACAAAATAAAACTGTCATTATAGGTCAGCCCGAAGCTACATACAGGTTCTATAATCATATTGACGGCATATTGGTCAACCAGCTTTGTTAGGGGAGAAAATAGAAATGCTTCAAGACGTCTCCCTCATCCTAGAGTGTGTGTGGGGAGAGGGTGTTGCAAATGATTAATTCTTGTTCCTTATTGGTGTCAAGATCGGTCTAATAGTTTCATTTCAATGCAGCACCTGTGGAATCTCTGCACCTCGTGTGCACTGCCCAAGACCTGGCTCCGTTCCTCAGCCAGTTTCTGCAGTGACTTCCAGCGTTCATTGAGCTCCTAACAAAGGAAATAAATATATTATACTACTGCCACTGCATATTTAAAACAACAGGGTAATCATGAATTTAATGAGTTTTATTCAACAATTAGGTGGTTCGAAATTTTAACTCAAATTCAGAAGCTAATATAGAAACATTTGCTGCAAGAACTTTTCGGATTTTTTTTAACGAATATAAATGTGTTTGGCATAACTCAAATTTTAAATCAGGTTTAGAACAGTCCTATACAACTGTTCAGATTTTTTAAACCTTCAAGCTTTGATTACAACAGCGTTGTTTTGTTTCTTAAAACTAGCCATAGATAAATCCTAAACCTCCTCAATTCTAGATTAAAAAAAAAATTCTAGGGTTTTATATCTGCAAGTGCTACACGACAACAGTGACAACATACAATAAAGAACATCGTTTGTAGGATTAATTTACAAAAGCCAGCGTTTCACTATCATGTTAAAAATCCCCACCTAGTGCTAATTGCTGTATTATATGTCTGAGCTTTCACATAAACTTCCACGACTGAATGCTGAAACTGACACAACAAATTTACCAGGGAAAACAGAAACACAAAGGACAGACGAAACTTATACTGTAACTGATGAGGGATGAACATTGTCACAATATTCTTCAATGACAGCTCACTGCAGCAAATGAAAGACATGAGTTCATCTCTGCAGGTGAGGAGAGACAGGTGGAAGATGCAGTGATGGACAGATGCCATCAATTCTTACCTTGATGGCATTAAAGCTAGCCACTGTTTGTACCGTCATCCGGACAGTCTAAACCATATCGTAGAGGAAATCAAACCAGTCCCGATCCACCGGTTAATGAAGAGAAATGTTAAAGTTAAAATTATTCACTTAGGTCTAACTGAACATGCAAGAGATATCCATCAACAGCAAATCAGTTTAGAATCCCCTTTAGGTAGTCTGCGAGGCGGATGCAAGAGTAATAGTGTAAGAAATGGATTTAAAGCCTTCGCAGACCACAAAAGGTGGACGACTGTTTAACCAACAAGCACTAGATTACGTTTTGTGAAGCGGTTTATTAAGCGAAAAAGAAAGATTGAGGCATGTGGGCTCTTCCACAAATACTCTGGGCACAATACCCCCGAGCTTCCAAAGGGAGAGGAAGGAATACTCAAAAAGCCAAATTAAGGTTAATAATGTGACGTAGAAATCGTCATTCACTACACTGGTGCAAGCTCAACCACCAAGCTTCCCACCTGCGACTCTGGTTTTAACTATCTGGAGAACCAAATTATCTGGAGTAACAAATTATTGGGGGGGACAATGGTTGAGAAAAAATAAAAATATATTTTAAGTTTAAAAAAAAATTATATATATATATAACATTCACATCGCTATTGGAAGAGCTCAAGATTGCCATTCAAAATAAAAGTGGTGTTAGATAAATGACCGTATTAAGTGCATTTATGTCGCCTAGAGACATCTCGGAGTTGTGATCAAATGTGAGGATTATTATTATCATCTGGTTGTGAAAGGGTACACCAAAAACACTGCATAAAAATTAAACTATAAAATTAAGCAAACAGTCACTGAAATTTCAGTTTTTTTAAAGAAAAAAAATTCAAGATTTAGCAACACATTTTCACCCTAGCAGCAAGGATTTACAATGTAGCCCAGGTGCTGCTAAACATTTAAATGCTTATCCATAAGTCTCGCTGCAACGCAACACATTCAGTTAAAGAGTTAAAGAGATCATTACTTCCAGAAATTGTAACATCTATGATATCATTCTGCCTCCTCGTTACAGATTACTGAAGCTGCAAAGGCTGACACAAAAGTCTGACCAGACTGTCTGCTGGAGGATAAATGACCCAACCAGGAGAAATTGTGTACGCAACATGTTAGCTTGCACCTAACATTCTCCAAATAGTTCCATTAACTTACCAAATAGTTATTTGCAATATACCAGGTACCAAGATATAATTCTACGCAATATCAGGATTAAACACCAGTGGGGTGTGGGGTAAATGAAGTGAAATTTAGTCTTGCTAGAGTATCATTTTTTTTTACTAAATCTGTATTAAATAAACATACTGTAACCAAATGGATTAGATTGCTCAACAAACATCTAGAGCAAACAAGGGAAGAAGACTCTCTCCTCTTCAAGTCGTGGCATTCACACTGGATAGTCATCCATAAATCGTGACTAATTAAAAAGGCATTTAAAAATGCCAAAGTTTTAAGAGAAACAAAATTGCAGCGTCCTCAGTAAAATACCACCTTTCAGCACCTCTGAAAATCAGAACTCATACCTTCCACGGTGATGAGGTCTTGCTGTCAGATTCATCCTATAGAAAGAAAACAATAATCACCTTCAGAAAAACGAATAAACTAAAATGCATCGAAAATACATGATTGCACAAAATTGGCTTGTTAGCAAAAGTGAACATCCGGATACAGTAAAATACCAAATCCAGCTAGAGAACTAGTTATTTTAATCAGTCTGAACTCAACAGTATTAGTTAGCAGTTATTGAACCCAGGTAAAATGCAACACATTTACAACCCTGATGTAACCCAGTATTCAAACACTGTAATTCTACTCATTTTTCAGCAACCCCCCCAAAAACAAAATCAGGATTCATACCTTGACAGGTCCAGGGGCAGATGCTGAAAGAGGTTGTTCCTAAAATAAGAAAAGAAATGGAAGACATTTAGTTGCAAAAAGAAGAAGCACAAGATGGAACGTGACCACAGCGATACTGGCTACTGCGTGCGAAACATCATTAAAGGCTGTGTTGTTTTTTTATTCCAAGGAATCACTGGCCTGACATGGAACTGTACCTGTGACATTTGCACTTCTTCAACCATTAGGCCCTCAGACTCTAGATCATTGGCCACTTTGTTGATATCTCGCAGCCGGGATTCATTGGCTTTCAGGTCCTAATGTTGATAAGAGAAAAAAAAACATTTCAGAGAAGTGTTTGAATCAATTTAGTTGGGCAACAACATTGTTTTCTTCAAGTTAACGAGAACCGTAGCATAGCAGGCATTTCACTGACACAATCTATCTATTTTTCATTCTAAATTCAAATGATTTCAAAATTCTATATCCATGACCTTTCAAGGATTAAACAGCGATCTCGGCAAAGTGATATCAGAATACAAAATACACTACAAAATATGAACCCAAAATATGAACTTCATTAACTAGAACATAAAAGGACTTTAAAATGCGAATAAAATCCATTTAGCCATACAAAAGCTTCTCTCATTAACTGACTATTCTTATACTGGAATTGAAATTCTACTTACCTTTTGGAAATCGTCAAACTTCTTCTGCAGAACTTCTACCTGTTCCAGATCAGTTCCCATCTCTTCATTGGTCAGGGCGGTCTCCTTCTCATTGATCCACTGCTGCAGCTCATTGGCTTCACGGAAAAGCATGAACTTCTTGCAGCTCTTTTCCAGCATCTCCTTCCGCTTCCCACCCAATTCCAGCAGTGACTGGTACCTGAAACAGATGCACACACTAAGTCACTCTAAAGAAACACAATATTAAACGGTTTCAAAGAGCACTGACTCACAAAACATAAGAACAGGAAGGTGTAGAACAAGACCACGATTGGACTTGAATAGACAAGCACCATTAAAAATGGCAAAGGGGTGATTCCGGAGAGAGTATCCATCTTGTAAACCATTTTTAATATGTGCATGCACAAAAGTAATACATCTTTCCACATTTAATGTACATGTTTAATGTAGCCATACACCAGCGAGTAGAAAAAATCCTTCAGGAGAGAATGGGTGAAAACTGGAGAAAAAAAACTTTTAAATGATCGTGCTTCATTTACATTACATCACATCAGCTCAGCAGGCAGCTTCAATCGAATCAATGTCATTGATTCAACCAGCGTACACAAGCATTAGTGAGAATGCACTAATAGAAAATGGAGATGCAGAGTTTCGCAGGGAGCGAGGGAGAGCTAAGCTTACTCACAATTCCTCCACCTGCTTCATACGGAGCACAACGCTGCCAACCTCCTTAGCTAGCAGAGCCCTGGACAGACAGAGAGAGGGAGCAGAGCACAGCAGGTAACATTAGTAGTTAAAAGCCTCAATAAAAGCAGCTGTTAAAAGTTCAATTAGTAATAAATGGATGCTATGAGCAAGGACCAGCAAAGACTCAAGACAGTAGGTGAGAGCAAGTTAGCAACATAGTAAAAGAGACTGATATATAAGAGGTTCACACACGTCTTGTGGCTGGCACTAGAACAGTCGAAGGAATTTAGAATTTTGCATGGAATAATATCACATTGCAGATTATCTGCTTCATTTCTGACTCCTTTTGCTACCTTTCGTACCATCAGCCATTCTAATCACCATAATCTCTCCTCCGCTCATCTGGCTTTTCACCAATCCCCACACAAGTCAGCTGTGATGTTCTTCTTACCTTCCTACTCCTCTCCTCAGCTTCAGGTATATCATTGAGCCTTCATCTCGAGAGGAAAAAAAACTTTCCTCCTCTACCAATGTTGCCCCCCCACCACCATTTTACCCGAATGGTAGCTGTTTTAATCCATGCTTTTGTCACAAGATGGTGTGCATGTCTCTCTCTCTCACACATAAACACAACCCTATTCCCACCGGGATCCAAGAATCCCAGAGAATTGATTCAATGATCTTTAAAACCCCCATCGGGGACACCAGCAAATTGTAGGCATTAAACTTGCACCTCTGTGATCAATGATTCCTGTGATGTGCTGCTGTGATCAAGTAGTGTGGCATTCGGCATTTCTTGTTGTGTTGAAAGCCTGCCACACACCACCAAAAACAAGATATACAGCTGGGCTTGGAATACAGGCTACGGCACTTACTGGTTGTCAATCTGTTCTTGTCGCATCGCAATGCTACTCGAATCCTCCAATAGATTCTCACGTGAAGTTGACTGTGCTGGATCCAATTTCTTTACGTAGGCGGCAGGAACAAAACCCTGACGATCATTCACTTCCACTTTCCACCAGTCCTTCAGGGAGGGCAGAAAAATAAGGGAAACATTAAAAGCTACGAATAAACACTTCAATGTCTACTCACTATTATCCAATTCTAATCCACTTTTTCTGGGTTCTTAACAGTTATCGTTTCCTCCAAAAGTAAAGCAACAAACAAGTCCCTGGTTAATTATCTTGTGTCTTCACCCATCTTTCAAGCTCTGAGATGTTTCAAAAATGTGATGAGGTGCTATATCAAATGCATGGATTATTATTTACCTTGTTAGTGCTGTTTAGCAGTGTAAGAATGTCACCCTTTTTCATGGTCACTTCACGGGGACTCTTCTCCTGATAATCATACAACGCCAAAACCAGTTCTTTCCCGGTTTCATCATCTGTAGGTGCCACTTGTTGCTGCAGAAGAGAGAAAAAGATGAATAAATAACTGGAGGCTGGATTCCTGCAGAAAATACACACTTATGTAATATAGAGATCCTAAGGATGGTCAACCATCAACGAAACATGTAATTAATTTTTGTACACCATTTATGTGCATTTTATCAAAGTGTAAAACATCGTGCCAATGATGCACATTTTTAACCAAGAATGTTTTAAAAACTGTCGTAAGAAATTCATTACCCGACAGCCTTGTGCCTGTTCCTTCAGTGCCTGAATGCTGCTT
The DNA here is from genome assembly GCA_035084275.1 of Hydrolagus colliei. Classification (NCBI taxonomy): domain Eukaryota; kingdom Metazoa; phylum Chordata; class Chondrichthyes; order Chimaeriformes; family Chimaeridae; genus Hydrolagus; species Hydrolagus colliei. The sequence goes on along the minus strand of CM068765.1, from coordinate 3,621,563 downwards.
CCGTATGCAATGAGATCAGACATCAGAGCTTCGTGCTTCTTCAGTAAAGCCTAGTAAAGAAAAACAAATTCCGTCACTGAAGTTACAAGTGATTTCACATTTGTTAAACACTACTCAAAAATCCCCCAGCACCCAAGACATTGCATTGATTCAGTGTGCAGCAGTGTTCAAAGAATAAGATGTCTATGCTAGAGTATTATAAAGTAAAAGCCCATTTATCTGTGACCCGATCAACCGGATTGCTCGACCCCCTCCCGGGGCAATTCCCCATTCCAGTATCCCCAATCTGCTCACTTTGAGCATGCGTGCAATATGTGCGCATGCGCACTGATTAAACTTACGACCTTGTATTTTTTTTAAACAATAGGTAAAAAATGCTTTTTTAATCAATCTTTTCACAGAGTGTGCTGGAATGCTTTTTTGGTAAGTATCCATACAATATTCTGTTGCTATTTAGTGTATTATTAATATGGATGTTTTAAAATAAGTAAATTTTTTGTGTTGGGGTTTGGCAATTTGCCATCCGATTATCTGGCACAGTCAATTAGTCGCCCACCCCCCGTCCCCCGGAGGGTGCTGGATAAACAGGCTTTTACTGTACCTAGTTTGTCATGAAGTGTATTTAATTGATTGAACTGCATTTAATAACAATAAAAAAGTTATGAAAAGAAAAAACTCAATTGGATCTTTTAAAAAAAACTCCCCAGTAAACATCTAATTATCAGTAAACAAAGAACTCGACATTTAAGACGTTTAAGAAACGCTCACTTCAGCAGAATCTTCATCCTTTCCATAGTCAGGGCTGCCAACAACAGGCTCTTTCTCCCTCATCCACGACTCAGCTTCATTAGCATCGGCAAAGTACTGCTGAGCCTGCAGGGAATCCTCCAAATCCTGGCGTCTTTGCGCAGCCTTGGCTTTCAGCGACTCCCATTTCTGATTCAGGTCGTTTAGTTTGACCTTCACCTCTTCAGAAGCGAAGTGACCTGAGGATGGATACACACTCTGAAGCTCTTTGAGACGTCTAGAAGACGTGAAAAGCAATATTTCAAATGCAACAACAAACATATAAACAAACATAAGGCTATATGTGTGTGTGTATGTATATATATATACATATATATAAAAGATTGAAACTGTTCAATTCTATTTCTTTCTTGGTGTTATCATAGCTCTAAAGATGATAAGCTGAAACTGAAGTAAACGCCTGCATAAATCACCTCAAATAAATTTATAGCTTCTACTAATTTCCCTGGCTTTACCTTCCTTAAAGTCACAATTTGGGATACAAATATCCAAAAATATTGTTAAAGAGGGAGATTTATAGTTTGCTTGGTTATTGACCTTATTGCACAAAAGATGGTAAGCATTTCAGACCTACCATCATCAACCATGGCTTGCCCTTTCTGGGCCACAGCTTTAATGCGTGGATCATGGCCGCCGATTTCGGCCTGCAGTGCCTGGTGTTTCTTCAGTAGATTCTGCACTCCGATCAAATCCTTTCCTAGAAATATCACATGACAACAATGTTTAGCATTTATTATTTTGCCTGTTCATTAAAATAGCATCTACAATACCCAGCTAGAGTATGATACCACAGTGACAGGGAAAACCCTTGTGAAAAGAAGTTTTGCTTGATCGTGTACATTGAATGATCAATGTACACGATCTGGCCAATGAATTGATAAATCACACTATTGGTTTTCATCTGTATACACAACCAGCATAATTTATGACCATTAATATTCTCAAATCTACATTGTGTACGCGGGTGGACACCCTATACAGTAAAATTAGAGCAACTTTTTGATTACAAAACAGACTTGTACATTTCTGTAATGGGAGGGGAGGGGACACAAAAAGTGGGAACATATAATAGCAATAATAATAGCCAACAGAAGATTTGCTGACCTCGGTTTGTAGAAGCTGCAATCGGTTCCTTCTCTCGAATCCACGTCTCTTCATCCTCAACGTCACGGAACAGTTGTTGGAGTCGGAGGGAGTCAGCCAGTTTCTGCTTCCGAGCCACCATCGGTTCCTTCAGGGCTTCATATCGACCAACCAGTGTTTCTTGCTTTTTCTTGATGTTGTCCCCGTCAAAGTGTCCAGCTTCCTGGAACTGGCGAGCTTGGATATTAATCCCATCAATGCGGTCCTTCAAAAAAAAGGAAAGGATGGTTATTTACAATGTGTATTTACATTTACAACCTAGAATATTAAAAACGTTTTTTCAAAAATGACCATCGCATAGAATTTACTACAAAAGGTTCTTCCAATTTCCAATGATACTTCACTCTCGATTATCTAACATGGGAAACAGATGTTGTGTAAAGCCTGGTAGTGTTAGCTTCCCTGTGTCTCACCACTTTAGGCTATTTTTGGGGGGCTGGATAGACCTGCCTAGTAAACTAAATATACAAGAAAAATGAACACCCTGTAGCACAAAACTAAAACAATTAAAAAGAAAATACTGATTCTTAGGGACACTAGACATTTGTAAAAGTTTTAGATATCAGAGTTAGACGGGCAGTAATACACAAAATGCTGAGTTCTGCTCACATACGCTGGGAAAAACCTCTCCCCAAAGCAGAAGGTGGCAAAACGTACTGGGGTTTACTGACTCCTCCCCTAAGTGCGTACCTGGTGAGCTGCTATATCGGCTTCCAGCAGTGCGTGTTTTTTCTGCAGGTTCTGTACGCTAGTCAGATCTTTCCCATAATCATCAGAGCCCAGGTGACCTTCAACTTCATACAACCAGAGTTCAATGTCTTCCACATTCCGGTTGAACTGTTGCTGTTGGTTTGCTTCACGGAGTTTGATACCTACACGTTTGCAGACAGGTCAAGTTAACGACGAGTATTTAAAAAATATATAAACTCAGCACTTTCCTTCCTTTATTTCACCTTCTCCAAACTAAACAAAGGACCTTCCCATACATTCAAATAAAGAAACAAAATAAATGGGTCCATGACTGGTGACAATCCTAATAATTCTTCAACCCAAATGGCGAGAGAGAGAGGAATAGCCCATGGCAAAAATATGAAACAGTTAAAATTTCAGGACCAAATGAAAACCAAAAACCATCAAAGTCCAGACTACAGGGGTTAGCAGGGAAGAAACAGTGAAGGAGTTTGGAGTGGTCTGGCGTAACAGCAGAGGAAAGACAAATTCTTTATGGGAAATGTTAAACGGAGCCATTGGCTACCTTTCATTTCGGTGGCCTCCAGCAGCTTTTTCCAGAGAGAAATAACCTCATTCATGCGAGCAGACACTTCATCTACGGCATAATGATTGGCGTCAATCAGCTCCTGTCCGCCCCTCTGTAGGGTGTCAATGCGGCTCTGGTTGGCTGAGAGCTCGGCTTCGAAAGCCTGGTGTTTCTGGACCTTGCCCTGCAAGTTGGAGGGATCCTGAAGAGAAAAAAAATAATCACAAATTAAAAAGAAATTCTCCTCTGTAAACTCGATTACCAAGTCATTTTAGAAACGGCGTGTCTACAAATTAGATACTGCAGTGTTTCAATTGTGCACGTCTGCTGTTTGTACTTTGTAAGCTAAATTTAAAAGAGAATGTTAACATTGGATATCTTCTAATATGTAATTGGGCAACAGACTCTTAAGTTCTACTTAACTGGACTGGTTATGAAAATATACACAAGGTGAATAAGTTCACAGAAAAAAATCAATTCAAGCTATATAAACAGTTATACCAGAGAGGACAACACATCACACCAAACAAGTCAAATTCTACTAAAAGTAGACAATAGGTACCATTTTATGCAATAGCACTATTTATTAGATATTATATACAGTAATACAATGTAATATATACACACACACACACAACACAAAGACTTGACTGAATAGAATCCTACCTTATGAGCTTCATCAGTGGCAGTTTTCATTTTCTCATTAATCCAGCTCTTGAGTTCATCAGAATCACGGAAGAACTGCTGGAGACTGAAGGAGCTCTCCAGAGCGGTCCTGCGATGCATGGCCCTGTCGTGCAGGGCATTGCGACGACTCAGAAGCTACATACACATAAAGCAACACAATCTCTAGATCGAACTCTGGGTCGGAAAATCATTGGAAATTTTGACATTTGGAAAATGAAATTTCAATTTTCTTTTTAAGCATTTCTTAAATTAATATTAGAAACGGGGACTGTCAGAAATCACGGCACGTTTGCACAACTTACAAACAACAAAATTACACTTGTATAGCGCCTTTCACCTCAGGTGGACGTCCCAAGGTGTTGGACAATCATACAAAACAAACGGATGCAGTTCCCAGTCTGTGCGCATAATTAGATTTTTGCTTATCCTTTTGAATCTGGTACAACTTAGATGGAATGAACATTACATTGACAAGTCAACCTAAACATTTAAAAAGAATGTAAACGCACCGCATCTCGACGCGCAGCAACATCCTCCTTGGCGTAATGTTCGCTCTGAATCAACTTGGTGGCAAATTCTTCCAAAGCCTTTGGGAAACAGGAAGAAAATGCTTAAACATTGGAGAGACAGACAGAGAGAGATAGGAAAGGATGCCATGATGGTCAATTGTGTAACAGTGGAGACATCTTTACCGTGATTTTCTCTTCTTGAGCACTAAGGGATTTTTCAAAATCTTCGTGCTTTTTCAAGAGCGCTTCAACACTGTCCAGGGAATCACCCAAATCTTCATTCAGCAAGAAAGCCTGAGCAAAAAACATTTTAAAAGCCATTTAAAATAAATAGTCTGTCAGATGGAAACAATAGCTGATTGAGCATTTACCTGACATGACCTTCCCAGAAGTGGGTGAATCAATGTGCAGCAACATTTTACACCTAGAGCTTTACACCTAGAGTGCTGTGCAAGACACACCTACCTCCTGTTTACTCATCCAGTTATCAACTTGCTCGGTGTCACGATAGAAGAGCTGGAGATCCATGCACTGCTCATACTGATGTCTACGTAGCTCCCAGAGCTCAAGCAGAGAAACCTTCTCCTCGGCCAGGACTCCCAACTAGAAATTAAGCACCAGGAGAGAATACTTACAATCATCGCTGATTCAGTGTAAAAAGCTCAAATTGTAAATGTAGTGTTGTTCATTTTAGGTATACGGTACCTTCTCACGGACTTCATCGGAAGCGTAATGGCCGCCCGCGAGCAGAGCTTGCCCGGCTTCATCGGTGGATTTGAAACTGTCCTCGTGAGCATCAATCTCACCCTGCAAAATAAACAGCACCTTCAGAAATGAGAACTCTTAAAACACGTTTCCAATAAGATTTTGTTTTAAGACAAACTTACGTCAACGGTATTGGGTGCTGCACAAGTGGGAACGGGACTAAGCGCTCTGGGAAGCTACCCGGTGCGGAGGGAGCTATATAAATACCAGTTGTTGTCATGCCATGGTTTAAAATAAATATCGCAAGCAAAAAAAAATATTTTCATGTGAATTTTGTGTAAAGGAAGCAACAGCATGTTGGGAATTACCAACTCTGGGCCTTGTGCACTTGAGGATCTTCAAACCCTCAGTCAGCGTGCCCCCCAACCCCCTCCCCCAGCATATGGACATGCAGAATGATATCAAGAGCTCAGGATCACCTTGTGCTCCTGGTGTCTGTCAAGCAACGCCTCAGCTCCAGCCACATCATTTGCCAGTTCGTCAGCATTGATAAGAGCCTTCATCTCTGTCACCCAGCTGGTCAAGTCACGGAAATCAGCCAGAAAACGCTGCAGTCTGGGAAACAAATAAAAATAACTAATTGTGTTCTGATTTCCTCTCGTTACAAATTTTTTAAGATATTGTGATCATTAATTCTTGCACATTAAACTTTCCAATATTAAAATCTCTATTGTGAATCCATATGAATAGAATTCAGTCAGATAAAAGTACAAACGGATTTTGTCAGCCCAAATTATTGCTACTCCTGCAGTTCCAGAGGAACATGACTGTGCACTGAACCCCATTTATGGTTAGTTGTCTTTCAATAAAATAGACCCAAGCTTCAACCCAACGTAAGCCTGAAAACAAATATACATAAATACGCAAGTCGTACACTAGTTCATCCAAGCTCCGTTTACTCCTGCGCAACAGGTCTTCACGTGACCAGATGGTTGGCGGGAATCCCGACCTCACCTGTAGGAGTCATCAAGGCGTGTATGTCTTTGAGCTGCCAGAGTGCGGATTCGCTCCCAATTTTGGATGAGTTCTTCTCGTTTGACCTGAATCTGGGCAGCACTCTGTGGGTGTGACTGTTGAAGACGGTCCTCCTCAGTACACAGTGCTTTCACCTAGAGACAAAGCAACAAAAAAGTAAAGAATCATTGCTGATGTAGCCGACATTCAATTAAAAGTACAGAATACAACGTAGGTTAGCTTGGCTGCAATCGGCTGTTGCAGGTTTCAATTATTTCTCAAAAGTTAGATCTGCTGCTCAGTATTATAAACAATAGAATATGTAGAATGAATAATAAGACTTACATTTGATACAGCATCTTACCTTATCCTCCAAAGCAGCAAGGTCTCTCTCTAGGCCTTCGTGTTTGCGCAGGAGTGTCTGCACACTAGCCAGGTCACGTCCAAAATCATCCGACGCCATCAACTGCTCCTTCTCCTTAATCCAACTGATGGTTTCATCCACATCTCTACAAAGCAGAACTTCCAATTAATATAGAAATACTGCTATATAGCACTTACAACTCATTTTAGTTTTCTCTTGCACCATTCTCTATTAGAGACACCCCATTCCCAGCAACGTTACTGGTGAATGTCTACCAGCCAGTGGAGCATGGGTACACTTGTCAATTTAGTGCCTCCATAGATTTTCCCTCTCTTCTAACAGAACCTTCATTCATACCCGTTTTTACATACTTCACTTCAGGAGTACAACAGCTGCAAACAATGGAACAGTACAAACAACTGTATCATGTACCAAAGATTCAGTAGTAAAAGTGACTTTTGGAGGACTACACAGTGGAGGACGGTTAAGATGGATACAACAGGGCCGGTTATTTGTCCAAGTGAAGCAACATGCGAGGTTAACCGAAGTTCCATAACCCACTCCATTGCCGCTCCCAATGGATGGGAAAGGGACCAATTATCGATGGCTCTGAGGTGAATGACAGCAACGTCTAAAATCTACACTTTTTTAAAATCTCCTTCAAGGCATTCATTCAAGCTCTTTCGACCACAAACATCTCATTTAAGTTACCCACCTATTGAAGCGCTGAACTTCTGCTGCCCCAAAGAGTTTGCCCTGTCGCTGCAGTGCAAGGCCTTTGAGTCGTTGCCAGGCAGCGTTCACCTCATCCTGTCGATGGGTAATAAGCACCAACTCAGGGTGCTCCTCCTGTGAACAAAAAGGGAAACATTAATCTGATTAAATGAAGTGGTGATTTTCACATCAGTGTAAGATGTTAAAACTAAACTGTCCGATTTCTTAGTTTCTCCCATTTCCTTTTCCCTGAATGCATCAATTCCTTCCCGAGAAATGTTCCATGGGAACTGGGAGTAACAATGATCCTTATATTTGATAAAGCGCTTCACAGAATACGCTGTGAACTGGATAGATTTTGTGGGTGCCCAATCAAACCCAGGTCCTGTTGCTCGCAAGGCGAGTGCTCTCACCGATAAACCACAAAACTCATAAGAAAATTAAAAATCTTACCTGGGCAAGTTTTCCCGCCAGCTGATTCACTTCATTCACACGTTCCTCATGAGCTGCAAGATCAGTTTGGAATTCCTCAAATTTCTTCTGCAAAACTTCAACATGCTCCAAGTCCTGGCCAAGCTCCTCCAATGTTACAATAGCTTCCTAAATATATAGTCATAAACATTCATTTAGTACAACTGACAGTTCCAATACATTAAGGAATCAGCAACTCCAGCTTCAATAAAACGTGTTCTGGTCTCAACCAACTTTGCTGAGAACATGTTCCAGCTGTTAGCTTATGCTGTGTGCAAAGTACAGGTCTTAACATTTTTCCCAATCTTGGTCCTGTGTCCGTTCGTTTTGCGGTCTTGGTATTTTGTTCTAGGCAAACTTTACTACATTAAGCTTCTAAAAACCTCCAGAAGCTCTCCTCGGTTAAGTCTCTTCTAAGTTAAAGTGTCTTAATTTCTAGTTATTTCTCATAGTTTATCCCTATCACCAGAAATCTTGATCACATCTGCACCACTTCTAGTGTCTGGAGGGTCTCTGCATAGCACCCCAAAGGAAGAAGAACGGTGTGTGTTGTGTCCCATCCCATTCATTTAATACCACCAGCCAGAATCTAACAGAATTCTCCCCACAGGGACAAACCATGAGCTAAAACTGACCTTATCATTGATCCAATCCATAGCATCATCACATTCGCGCTGGTATTGCACAAGTTTCTGCGTTTGCAGCAGTCTGATCCCCTTCTCCCTCATTTTCGCCAATAGACGCTCCCATAGCTGATGGAGTTCTTCAAGTCGTGCCTTGAGAATAAAAAGATTTAATGGAACAAAATCTATCTCAAGGTCTTGAATAAATTTTTATTTTTACATTCATCAAGATCTCAGACTGATGTTAAATTCAGTTTTTATTGCTCATGAATGGTATATTAAAGGGGAAGCGCATTCTATTATTATTGGTACATTTTACCTCCTAAGAATCAAAGACCCAGTCTTAGGTTTTGTTAACATTGCATCTCCTCCTCAGGGAAACAACGTAAATGAAAAATGCCTCCACATCCTTTCAAAGGAAGTATGCAGATACAAAACACAAAGGCAGGAAAGATCTAGGATATTTGCCGGGAGCATAGATTTATACAAGTTATGTGAAAAATGTTGGCTACCATCTTGTGGAATACAATAGCTGCTGTTTCTGACGACTTTGTATAAAACCCATGCATTAAAGCACTCACATATACACACACGCACGCATAAAAGTAAGAGGTGTTTTAGGGCTGTAATTGAAAATTGGACAGTGACCACTGAAAGTGAATGTGTGAATAGATAACATTCATCAAAAAAAAGCAGCTCCTATAGACTTTGAGCAACTCTCAGTTTTCAGGAAAAACATTGTTTTTCCCCCAAGCAGGAACCATTATTGTAAATAAACTGGTTTGAAATTCAAAACTGGTTTATTTTAATATAATGCCATAAGGAAACAACTACACCAGGCCGTCATGCCAAGTAACAGCGACCCCCATCTTCCTCCTGCCTTTCCAAATGTTTCACAAGATTCCATTATTTCTTAGTGGGAACAAAGCCAAGAGGAGCAAATTTATCCATAATAACAGCAAATAGCTGGGCCACAAGATGGAAGTAGCATTAAGAGCTAATAGCTTGACTTTGCTAGTGTTATATTTATGATCTGAAGGTATCAGCTTATATTGGAGTGCGGGTGGGAGGATTCTAATCATTTTACTAAAATAAGTTATAAAATTTAAATACTTTTACGTTTTAAAGCCAGAGATAGAATTTGATTATTCTACATGTAAAAAGTTACATGTAGACCCTTATCAACACAACTTAGATCCCCAGTGAAAGTTGTTTTTTTTTCCATACTAAATTGATCGGTTCCATATTCTGCTGGTAACTGTAGCTGAAGGTTGTTTTACTGTTAAAAAAAACCTAGTACTCACACATTTGATTAATAAACCATCAGAATATAAAATGTTAATAGATCTGCCATCCTATTATAACCTAATTCTTTGAATAATCCAATAAATCAAGTCCGATTTTCGAGATTGACTTCAGTGGTGGAGAAGTAAAGAAAAATTGGAAAATCAATGAAGAAATGGAAGCTGGAAATTCAATATACACTTCCAGCTTATTTCAAGAAGAGATATTCAGCAAAAAAAAAACACACTGCACCACAAGCAATCATACACCTACTTCCATATAAGATTCCTGCTGGATTTCAGTTACTTTTGGCCTTTGTGTGGTCCGGTATGGCGTGAAGGACTAAATCAACAAGCATGGTTATGTTTCGGATAAATAACTTAACAGCACACGGGAAAAAAAAGGTACAACCTAATTGGCACTTACTCGGATAGTTTCAGTTGCAAAATGACCATCTTGTATCATCTTGTTGCCAAACTCATCAAGTTTGACAATGGCACCAGCATTAGCCTGGACTTCAGCTTCGAACGCCTGATGCTTCTGCAGTTTACCCTTTGAAACAAAAACAAGTCAGACATAATTGGTTGAAGGATTATTGGTTAACCAGTAAGTGTTCTGGATAAGTAATTATGCAGCAGGTATCTTCAATTTGTTTCTCTCAAAAACTATGGAACTTAGGGAGTAGTTTCCCCCTTGCCTTGAAGGATGTCAAGTCAAGACTGCATCATCCAGTGCAGCACCAGGAAAAATGCAAGTGGCCAACAGTTTCGTTCACACACCTGTAGATTGCTGGGATCCTTGTAACTCTCATCGGAGGCAATTTGCAGTTTCTCCAGAATCCATTTCTCCAATTCATCTGCATCCCGGCGAAAAGACTGAAAGTTGAAAGAATCATCCAACTTCTGGCGTCTCAGATTAGACAGCTCTTTGAATCGCCGGTACCTGAGATGGGCAAGTACAGCATATTCTCAGACAAGCGTGAGCACAAAATAATCCTTGTAAGACTTTCTCTATTCTTCCCTCCATGCTCTACCACTAATCAACACTGATCCAAACTTTCCACAGCAATTACATTGTCCTAAGATTAAATATTTAATATCTGCTGTAATGGCAACAAAACTATCTGTACAAAAATGTATGGGGAGTGGCATGAAGGTATAAATAATAGGAATTATCCTCCAACCATAATGAGATTTAATCTGATTGGATAGATATTTGTTAGGTCAGGGTGTTAAGGGATATGGTGGAAAGGCGTGTAATTAGAATCGAGGTACAGATCAGCCGTAATCTTATAGAATGGCGGAATAGGCTCGACAGGCTGAGTGGCCTACTCCCGTTTCTAACCAACTGAAGAAACGCTTCTTAGGAGTGATCGAAACCCAGGAAACAAAAAAAAACAATTGATTATCAGTTCTATGCCTCTGTTCCAAGTTTGCATCACAGCACACACAACCACCAGTGTTCTGCAGTCCTGTCAATGCTCATCTTAGTAACAACAGCCAAGTGGTTAAAATACGTTTAGCAGAGCCAAGTATTTCCATTGTCCCTCCCAGAGAGAGAGAGAGAGAGAGAGAGAAAGAGAAAGATGACTCAATCTTAGGGCAAGTCCAGAAATAATTAAGTTCATCCCGACTACAAGTGACAGCCAGATGCAACAGACCATTTAGAGCAAGATTTAAAATGCCCTTGTTACACATTTTGAAGAAATCAGCAAGAAATGCCATTTGAAACCCTTATACAAACAAAACCCTAAACGGAAAGGGCACTTTTCAATTAAAATGCATACCTGTCCAGCACCTGCTGACGTCTTTCATGAATGTCATCTGCCGAGTCTAGAACCTTTGTTCCAGAGGAATCCATTTTCTGTTGGGAGGGAATCAAAAATATAAAACTTTATACTTGCACTGAGAAAGAGTGTAACCTAAGCAATTTATTTCCACTGGTTTCTTATTTAGATGTTAGGAGAAAATAAATTTATCCTAATGGATGCAACACATCAAATTTTGGATTTAGTTCATTCTGATTAACACACATTATTCAGAACAACTCATGCAACCATCGTCAAGATACACAAAAATGTACGATTAAATCTGCACAAGTGTATGCCTTTCTGTAACGTTAGTTGCCCGTTTCACCAGTTTTTAAGTAATAATTGAAAACAAATGTTCAGAATCAGAGTACAAGGCACAAGATTCCAATCACTGTACTGTTACTGCAATCAGGGTGGCGTTAGATTCCACACATTCCAAAGCAGCAGGAACATACCCCAAGATATTCCTGCCAACATACAACTGCTTAGTGGCCTTTGAGCTTCCATACCATCAAATACAAATATGACATACTTATCAAACTATGAAACAGTTCCCCAGTTGAATTCCACTCCAGTCCAGACTCCAGTCACCACACCCACATTTACATAGCTGTACCCTGTTAGACCGAAGAGCATTTCTCCATGTAACTAACACTTGCCATTAAAAAAGACTCATCTCAAAGCTCCAATGCAGCATTATTAATCTGCCTTCCAAAAGCCAATTCACAGATCACTCTCTTCACAATTACATATCAGCAGTGTTCCCGCACACAGCATACAAGTGACATCGGTAGAAATTTGGCAACTCAGTAGTGCAAGAAACTACTTGGTCTATCAGAAGCCACGCAGTTACCAAATCTACATTTGCAGCAGGTGCACAGAGCATTCTGAAAAAGTAGATCTAGCAAATCTTCGGTGGTAACCTAACGACTTGGAAATTGTCCACTATTCCCTGCTTTACTCACCATGGTAAGAGTCAAAGCATAAATAACTAATGGAATATGAGACACTTATCAGAACTGTGAAACATTTTCCCAGCTGAAGTTCTAGTCTATCCCAGAGTCCAGTCACCACACCCACATTTCCACTGCAGTATCCTTACCCAGAAAAATAACACAAAGGCTAATGTTCAACTTTAATTCAAAGAACAACAACTTGCATTTATATAACGCCCCTCCCACCGGGTAGCGTCCCAGAAAGCTTCAAAGAGCATTTTTCTATGTAATTAATACCTGCGATAATACACTCATTATTAAACGCCTCTGCAGCATTATAAGTCTCTCCACCAAAAAAAATCTAACTTAGAAGCAAACACTAAAAGACAAATATGCAAAACATTTCATTTCAGTATTTAGGCACGGTGAACAAACAGGTTATGTTTTCACAAAGCAGTAAAAGAAAACTTGCATCACTATGCCTTGGTCAATGACAGTTAGAAGGCAACGGCGCTAGTCAAGAGTATCTATAATAATCCTTGCCTTTGATATAGCACCTCTTCATGTCTTCGAGATGTCTCAAAGCGCACCACAGTATATACTGTAAACTAACAGCATATTTTAGGGGCGAAACACTGCTGCCAATTGTGCACAGAAGGGTTCCACAAATAGTTGTAGATTGAGTGACCAATTTATTATTTAGTTATTTTTGAAGGAAGCTATTTAATAAAAGCAATGCTAACCATTTTCTTAAATACTCTGCACACAATTTTTGATCCTCTATGCGAACATTGTCGAAATGTAGGAAGGAAAGCTAATTTAAGTGTGTGGTAGGGGGAGAAGTGTTGGACAACAATCTCTAGCATTACAGTTTCAACTCATTCCAGAATATATCATCAGGCTGTTATTATGGTTGAGATGTTCAGCAAACTAGCACTTTTTATCTAGTGTCCACCACAACAGAAAATCACTCTGCTTTGTTGATGCTAATCCTCTATCTGAATCCATTCATGACAGCAAAGCCTAGTTGAAAAATGTTAACGCATCACATTAATCACCCTGTTCTAAATTCTATGCACACTAGACCGAGGATAGCATTTTGTGACTTAAAAAACACAGCTGCACTCACCCACCCACCCTCATTCCTCATAAAAAAAAACAAATTTCATCAACCAATCTATTACATCCATTGGCTCATTCAGCACATCTTAAACAAACCAGAATATTTCCCTACCCAACCCTAATACGAACTGGAAAATTCTGGATTATTCTGGAGAGACAGCGATACATTCCAACAGTCCCAAAAGTTTCTATGTCAGGATTAGACAGATGAGGCTATTATTTATTCCAACAAATCATGGTATGAACTTCCATTATATCATCTATTGAAAGCTTAATTATTTGCCCATTTGCAACTTAAAATATTTCTTAGTTACCCTCTTTATTTTAGGTGTTTAATGCTACACAGCAGTATAGTGCAAACAAAAAAGCTTTATATCTGCCATAGTTTAAGTAATGAATCTTTTTCATTTGAAGTGTTGAAACTGTCCGAATGCTGCATTCAGTCAACATTTCTATCATGAACCAGCTGACGTAAGCAGTATTTTACCGCACTGGCTACTGCAGAGATGTGACAAAATAAATCTACCAGAATATAAAAAAAACACACAAGGGCATTTAGCTTTAGTTAAAATATGCAAGAGGCAGAGTTTTGTTACTCCCACCATTCCCATTTACAAAACACGTTTGTCCAATTGCCTAGTACAGACCAGAAAATTGCAGGTTCAAATCTTGTGCTGAGTTAGTCGATCTGAATTGAGGCAATAGTTAGCGCAGGACAACTGGTTGCACTGCGCTGCAGTTATCCAGCTTGAAACATGTGTGACTTTCAGATGAGCATAAGAAGGGGCACAATCCTTGCTTTCCCCCATCACCCCAACACACATACACACTCCGCCCCAAACACACAAACAAAATTAACTTCTGGTACATTACTGAATTTGGACCACAAATTAAGTTGCCGATGCGAGGGTGGTGCGCTCCGTCCGGTCCACACAACCGTTCGCCCTCAATGTCAAAAGTAGATCACGTACTGATACAAAAGATTAATGCTGCATTCCAATGCAGTTTGTTCACACTGCCACTTGCTACCATAGGCCAACAGCAGTAATACCCTATGGGAAGAGTACAAAGATCATTGTCCACACCCAAAGCAATCTGGCCCAACCTGATAAAAGAAAACAGCTGCTTGCCGGGTGTTCCACCCAATACTGAACACCAGAAACGAAAGCGCTCAGAAAGCCAGGACAGGTCAAACATTTTTACAAAAAAAAACTCACCAACAGTGAGGTTCTTAATCACGGAATGAACCCGATCAATATATTCAGACATGTCTCTCCTAAAGACGGTATCTCTTACCGGTTCGTCAGGAACTCTCACCCAAGTGAGCCAGGCTAGCTGACCATTCCTTGCGCAGAATATTACAGTTTATCCTACCAATGATGCTCCACCGATTTCATTTTGAGGGTGCAGAATAATTTCAATTCCCCTTCCCCCGATAAATAAAAACAAAGCAATAGCTCATATTTGTCCTATTCCATATCCTTGTTAAGCCCTGACCCTCTTCTCCTCACCCTCTCAGGAACCGTCATTGGCCTGCAGGGTACACACAGTCACTCCACTTTGCAGTATATCCTCTGAACCGAAGACTCAGTGGTTGAGTGAGGTAGGAAAAAATGTCTGTGATCTGGCAAGTTATTGGGTAGGCACAAGGATACTTCCTGCACATGTGTGCACACACAGGAAGCACCACATACACACAACCTACTTTGTAAAGTGATATCTATAATAATAATAATGCTTGCATTTTGGTAGAGCGCTTTTCACGTCTTCTAGACACCTCTAAAAAGCACTTCACACAATATACTGTAAAGTGACCGGATATTTGTGGGCGAAACCCGGCAGACAATTGCGCACAGCGGCGTCCCCCACAAACAGTCGTGGATTGAAACAACCAATTTATCTGAATGCGCAACACAGAAAAAGTGACAACAGGATTCCTGCTGATTAGAACTGCGTCTACAAGAAACGACAGGCGAGGGCTCAAAGAATTACGCTATAAAAGGGGTAGCACTACTGTACAGTAAAATATCTAATGTTACTCTGGTGTGATTAAACTCCAAAGGGTAGTATGATAATAATAACTTACATAACTATTTATGAGCTTGCCAGACATTAAATTGTTGCTCCAAACCACGATCTAAATCAGTCACAGTTCATGAAAATGAAACATTGTCAAACATGCAGCCATGCATCACCACACAGTAATCACACGACCAAAAACATTCCTATTAATATGCAGAAGAAGTACACATCAACGTGAAAATGCAGCCGACTGCATTGCACACGCACCACACATACAAAATACCTGCAACTTGGTTTTGCGGAATGACGACAACATGTTGGACGATGCCCTCTGTTTAATAAATCAGGTACTATTTTATATCACATTTAAATACACTAAATAAGAGCACAATACTTCACAAAAAGCATTGAATCTATACAAAGACAGCTTCCAGCTTCTGTGCTGCAAAAAGACCGTTTTGCAAATGTGATACAATTAACTGTTGTTTCCACACTGGTGGCTTAGTTTCCAGGCGCAAGTTTGCTGTTCATCACTTACACACGAAAAACAATATGAGGTGCACCAAACAGAACCAAATTGCTTTTATATAAAGAGTTTTATTAACCTCTTCCTCACATTTTTAAGTTTCAAACGCATCAAAATTCACAATGAGATTCCAGGGGCCGGCTGGCTGGCTCCCCTGCGTCTAATCCAGTCTACTCATGTTTAAACTCTAAATTATAAATTACATGCATTTAAAAAAAATCTGCATTTGTATCTTTAAAATGTTTTTTTTAAAAGGAATGATTATTTTCCAACAGCTTAATTATAAAAACTAACGTTACACTGACCTTGTTGGGCACTGCCCAATTTTCCATTGGTGCAGTACACCTAATAGGTTTACTGCAGTATTCTCTTCCAGCCCTCATTAAATTTGCTTTTAAAATACAGCCCTCATCCAATCTCTTGAGTCACTATCTTTCAGACTGCTAATTAGAATAAATATTCCTCCATAAAAATCACTCTAAAATCCTTCCACGATAACCCTTCCCCTTTTTAAAAAATAATTATACACGCAAAACAGAAGTCAATTTCTGTTATATGTCGTTGTTTTGTGATATAAAAACAAGGCCAATTATAGTCTCCATGTTCAAATATCAATTTCATTATAAATTCCAACCATTATTGACTGTGCTATCCTCTTCAAACATCTATATGTATTTGTTCCTGTGAGTTTTTCTCCATTGCATTAGATATGCCTATCCAAATATAAAATATTTCACTCCTTGCATACTTGTAATAATAACTTGATTACACATGCAACACAACTTTCATATTAAAAAAACACTCCACATAATGTTTTTATTTTCTTTACACACTAAATAGAACAAGGCAATTTATGGTATCCATGTTTTTCTAATTCTTTCCAGTTATGCAAGTTAATGTTATACAAATCCAAACTGCTTAAACATTTAAATACAATGAATACAAATGTGTGATGTAACATCTTGCATTACCCATTTATTTTACAGTCAACAGATCCGTATAAAATATGTCCTTTACTTCTGCAAATAATCATGCCTCCAAATAGTTTGTGTCAATATTTGCTACCCACAAGGGTTTTGTTCAATAATTAAATCACATCAGTCAACTCATGCATAAATTCTGAGAAAAGGTCATTAGCATATATTATAAAAGACATTGTCTCTTTTGAGCACCAAAAGCTGCTTATTTAACGTGGAATGGGGGCAAATAAAATAATGAATAAATATCTGCCTATTCAGCACAAGGATTTTTGTTACTAACCTACAATTTGCATTGTAACTTAGAACCTACTGCCCCACCCTACCATCGCTCTCAATTTTTGTGAAGAACAATATAAAGTTTCTGTTTTTCAACCTGGTTTATTATTGCATTTAATCAATAAAAACGTGATTTAGATTGGATTTTCTAACACAACGCATAAAATATTACAGAGAAATCGCAATCAATAAGATTTTTCTTTCTCTAACGCCAATGCTCTGTGCAACTGTTGCTAGAATCTTCCAAGGATCAGCAATAATATTGGAAGGGGGGGGAGGTTGGTCTATTATTTTGCATTTTTAAGTACCCTTTCATTAATCTACATTCAGATTGTTCTCCACCCCCCCCCCCCCCGCCACCCACCCACATAAACTTGCAATATTTTGAATAACCCGCTGAAAAAGTCTACAAACGGTCACCATTTTCAGCATCCTTGTTCGGTCAGATTTCTGTAGCCTGGCATTTGCATTGATTATTATTCCCTTCACAAAAGGGGGTCTTTAAAGTCATTGAAATCATAAAGCTCAATTTACGTTGGTTTAGAAAAATGAAATCTAATCAATAAAGAACAAACTAATTCTGATTGGATTCCGCACCCCCCCACACAACTCCTTCATAGGCAAATCGTCACCTTCCAACTGAACAAATGATTGTTTCTTACACAAACACTATGTGCAAACTGTTGCAGTAAAAAACATTCCTACCTAATAATGCAAAAACACTCTATAATGTACACAACAGCTGTTTATTAGCCAAGCTGCCTTTTTCCCCAAACCCCGTGGGAGAATCCGGACAAATTCTGGAGTTATAATTCTGTGTGTGGATTGAGGGAACGAGGAAAAGGAAGGGAGGAAAAGGTTCAGTTGACGCATTGCCACCACCATCTATCTATCCTATCTATCTTTTCGCCCACAATTATACGGTCGTTTCGCCCACACACACAGTCAGTTCACTCCACGGTCCATTCCGTGAGGCGCTTTCGAGACGCCTAGAAGGCGTGAAGAGGCGCTGCATCAAAACGCGATGATTATTATCGCTAATCTATTTTTTAATATTATTATTTATCTCCTACCACCTTCCTTCTCCCAAAGAAATCCAAAGGAAAACACCCAAGTAATTTTTTCCCTCCCACCAAACCTCTCCACCCAACACAAAAGACATTTTCTCTCGGGAATGCGCTGAAGCATTGACTGATGTACCATATGTATATATAATATTATATATAATATAAAATATATAGTGTATTTGGGGCTCCCTGACTGACCTTGCTGCGGTCAGAGCCGCAAGAAAACCCAACCCCCGCAGCCATTTTAAGGCTGGTTGTGGTCGACGAAAACACACACACACACACACCAGACAGGAGAGAGGGAGGGAGAGAGAGAGAGAGAGGACCCGACTGACTGCTTCCTTCTCTTACACAAACACACACACGGTATATATCTATAAATATATTTTAATATCGATTGATATCGACGGTCAAATCAGAAAACCCGCCCAGCTACAGTGGCCTCGATACCATTCACCACCAACCTGACGGTTGAGGAAAACAAGACAACAAAAAAGATCAGGCTTTACTGGGGGGGGGGTTTAAAAATATATATATATATAAATACAAATCCCAACCTGTCGTTTCAGGTTTAAAACGTTTTATCATGAATTTTATTAAACCCGTTAACAAAAACATTCCCTCAAACTCCCTCCCTCCCTCTCCTCTCTCCCCAGTGTAGCTGGGCGTCAACGCCCCGACAAACGAACATTATTTTTTCCATATATATACACACACACACACACATCTGTATGATTATTATTCTTTCTATGTAATTTAAAAAAAAACATTTTCTTTTCTCTCCTTTACATCTTCTTTCTGTCTCCTCTCGCCCCACCCCCCACAGAAACCTATTCAAAATTGCGCGATGACATATACACACACACATATATATATATCTATATATATATATAGATAAAGAAGTCACAGACAATCACAGTTACTGTACAATTAAGAGTTCCCCTCACCGGTTAATTGAAGGTGACATTAATACCTTTCCCTCCACCCCCACTCAGGCAATGCAAAATATGCAATGAGATTGTAGCTTTACTACAGGTTTCAACTATAATTTTAAATGTATTATTCGCTGAGCGAGCCGGTTAGTGTGCCTGCCTGCCTGCCTGCCTGCCCGCCAGTGTGTGTGTGTGTGTCTCAGTGTTTAGCACCTACCCAAAGGCTGCAGTAGCTTCGCTCTCCCGCCGCAGACTCTCCGGGTCCACTGTCGCCTCGGCCCCTTTTCACTGACTGCCGCGGTGATGTCACCCTCCGCAGCCATCCGAATCCACTTCGGCAATTTCCGCCAACCGAGTAGCCCCCCTCCCCCCCCCCCCCCCCGCCAGCGGCTTCGGCAATTTTCGGCACCGAGTTCTCGAGCGGCCTCGGCATTTTCCGCCACTCAATGTTGCCAGATTGAGATAATAATAAAATAATAATCCTTGCATTTGATGTAGCGCGATATGCAGCACGATTTTCTAGACCGTGTCTCAAAGCGCTTCACAGAGTATACTGTAAAGTGAATAGGCTGTATATCTGTGGGCAAAACGCGGCAGCCGATTACACACAGCAGCGTCCCCACAAACAGCCGTGGGTTGAAATTACCAATTTTATTATTGTGTTTTTTTTAAGGATTATTATTAGGAGGGACCTGCCTGGATTTGAACACAGGTCTCATACTTATAAGGCGAGTGCTCTAATCACTGAGCTACAGGACTCCAATGTTGCCAGATTGGGATCATGATAATAATAATAAAATAATAATCCTTGCATTTGATAAATTTTTCACTTTTGTTTAAAGATGTCTCAAAGCGCTTCACAGAATATACTGTAAAGTGAATTGACTGTATATTTATGAGTGAATGTCCTTATCATATCCTTAATAATCCTTGCATTTGATATAGCACCTTATCACGTCTTCTAGAAAACAACAACAACTTTGACTTATATAGCACCCTCCACGCCGGACGGCGTCTCAGAGCACTTCACAGTAGCGGATCCCAGGACCAGTCAAGGACAGGAGTAGAAAGGTTACCAAATGCGCGATCGAAGAGAAAGGTCTTTAGCTGTGACCTGAAACTGGGAAGAGAGGGGGGGCGAGGCGAAGGGAGTCATTTCAAAACGGTTCACAGAATATACTTCAAAGTGAATTGACTGTCCTTATACTGTATCATGTATTTGTTTAAATTTCTGTGCCTAAATTTAATTTTTTTAAATTTAAACCTGCAATTTTTTAAAATTCCTTTGAAGGCGTCTTACAGTTTCTTACAGTTTTTTTCTTATAGTGAACTTACAAGTTCATTGAACTAAACTGGACACTCTGCTACCTATTTGACGCAACATAATAATAGTAAAAGTCTTTGCATCTGAAGATGTGTCAACAACAAAATCACACTTATATAGCACCTTTCACATCAGGAGGACATCCCAAGACCTAATGTGGAGTAGGAGTAAGCCATTTGGCCCCTCAAGCCTGCCTTGCCATTTAATAATATCATGGTAGATCTTCTAATCTAACCATCTGCCCACATTATCCCCATATCCCTTAATCCCCCTATCCATAAAAAATCTATCAATCTCAGTCTTGAATATAGAATAAGTCACAGACACATCAGTTACCGGACTCTACGAGTTGTATTTAGCACTTCATCACATCTCAAAGTGCTTCACAGAATATCCTGTAAAATGGATAAAATATGTATTTTTGGGAAAAACATCTTAGGAAGTGGTTTATCCTCCACCCCTCCTGGTCACCAAGGCTCCATCCCTGGCTCCCCTTCATTCCTCATCTACATACTCCCTCTCGCCGATGTTATCCAGACATGGGGGGGGGGGGGGGGGGGTCAATTTGCACAGAAAAGATTTTGTTTTCCAGTGAATGTTGCACACTGCACCAAAAGGCTGCAGAGAGACCACATTCTCTGTGCTCTGGCAACCACTTTTGGCAAAAGCATTTATTCCATGCCTGGCAATTGTTCAGCAATTACTGTCTTAAGTGTATGAGTTTCCATTGTTGGAGAGAGCCAGAGAGAATTTGAATTAAATACTGTATGTGCAGCAAAGTGACTCACCTCTTGGATGAGAATAACTTGCTGTCCTTTATTCACTTACTTCAGTTCTGTCTAGCACTTCTTTATGGAAATGTACTTGAGACCATATCCTTTCCACAGTCCCATCGAAGGACATCAGTTTGTGTGGCTCTCGATCAATGTGTCCCTAGCTATTCTTTTCTGTTTTTGCTCCACTCTCTTCTACCCACTCAGGGATTCACAACACACATTTGGAAACCTTGCAGTAAAATCTAGATTTTTTTTCCAAATAGATAGAAAAAAACCCTTTTAATGCACTGAACGTAGGCAATTAAAATTATCTTCTACAATTTTCTTGGAAAAAGTCAACACCCCTTCTCCCCACAATATAATTATTTTCTTCCTTTCCATTCTCACAGCTGAAAGAGCAAGTGACCTGCTTCAACTAATAGCCACAGAAATCAACATAGCTAAGATTTAGAACTGTGTAATGGGGACATTGTGTTGGTTTGGGGGAAGGGATGAGGGGAAACAGAGACACTGACTTGTTCACCTACATTTCAGGCTCGAGTATCTCTGGTCACACTAACTAAACCATTACCTGCTCACATTCTGTACGAGGCTCGTATCAGAAGTATCTGGTTTACACATGACTTGCTTGGTTGGGGCTAGAGTCTCTTGCAGTCAGGTCAAACTCTGAAAGCAATCTACAATGTAGAATAGATGGCTATGAGGCAGACCTAAATGGGTCACTACATTTGCATATATGTGCCGTTTTCTTCATCACTTCCGGCTTGGGAGACACTTTTAGAAAGAAAAACAAACTCAAGTGAACCCAGGTACCAATCTGGTTTGACAAGGCGGAACCAGATTTCAATCTGAATCTATAATTTGAGTAATCTTGCAAAAAATACAGTGTGTACGAATTATTCTAATACTTTACAACCTCTGGATAAAATTCAAGAAAACTGTATTATGTGATTGCTAATCTTTAAAGGTTATATCAACTGGCAATTAACATTTGGGGAAACCAAAAATGACAATTTGCACTTCTATTGAAAATTTTAGGTCACCTTCCAGCTTTGTTGACAATTCCCATTAAAGACATAGTTGTGACAACCTTTGATTTTCCTTTTCAAATTCTTCAATCTTTACTTAATTGGTAAGTTTCTGAGCTGAGAATAGATTTAGTGCTATTAATACGCGCTATTAATGAGTTCCCGTTACTGCAAGTATGCTGAGCTAATAAGATATGCACTAATCACTTTTGCACCATGTTATCTACTTTAAAACTATGATATCTCACTATTCCATGTCGTTTATTTCAACGTAGATGAGAAAATGCTTTGATGTATCCTCGGTTAGGATTAAATTTAATTGGTGTGCATATATTAAGTTTTCAGCCTGAACACAGACCAAGAAAGTTTGTCAAACATATTACAACCATCCGCAGAATTCCCATAGTGACTGAGATTGGTGCCACACCACTAAACAAAAATCCACCTCAAATTAGCCATCACAGGATACAACTTCTATTTTTCTGAAAGTCCAGCTTCTTAGCCATCGCTGCACAGTTAACATGCAATACATATATTAGATATTTAAGAAACCAATCTGCAGTTACAGGTATAAAATAAAAGATCACTAAGGAAAGCAAGTACAATACACTTGGGGATTGAAGCTCCCCTGATGCATAAATCTTGCAAACATGCACCTGTCATGGGGAAATCCCATTGTGTGCGCACAGCGTCAGTCAGGCTTAGACACTTCACTGATGAGAGGAAGCATGCGGCCTAGATTTCCTTCTTCAGAGAAAGTTAACAAATGCCACTATTAAGTGGTACACTCATTTGTCGGCCAAGTGAGACTACAACTGATTGAGAAATGAACATTTCATAAATTAGGTTAGCATTTAAGGTCACACCCGACACGGCAGCCTACCTTTCTCTTTCGAATACTTGTGTTCCGACACCTTGTTCTTCTTTCAGGATTTTGTTTTCCAATTCACATCTCTTTCTCCCCCATCACACCCCCATCACCACTACCACCATCAATCACCAGACAAATCAACGCACGTTCAAATAGTTAGAATCAGAATGCAGTCAATTAATTTGATAGCTTTTGACAACTTTACAATAATAACACATATTCCAGTCAGGAGTACAGCGTTATTTTTTTTCCACACACAACACACATTTTCATGTCGAACTCAGGGTGCAAAAAGTCATACACAGTGCACATTTAATTTTGAAAAACTTCTCAGAAACACAAATAGCCACCTATAGCTCGAGGTACTGAATGTAGAATGGCGATCCCAATTACTAGTGTCACGTGGAGACACCGTCACATTATAAGTCCATCTATATCACACACTGTCACATAATCATTTCCGTATAACCTGCACAATCTTTGTTCAAAACATCCTTAAAAAAATAGTTAATCGGTTTACTTTTGCATAAGAAATAAGAAATAGCCTGGTATAACATAAGAAATACTAGTCTACAATAATTTAGTTAAGTTTTTTTGAGTGCATTAATTCCGCACTGTGCATCTTTTGTGGAAAATCTAAAGACTGAGATCAGTTCTGGCCAGCACTGGGGCCTGGCTTCTTTCCCAGACCAATATTTAAATGCGGTTTGATTAGGGTTTATAAACTGATTTGCACAAAAATAGATATACAGCTAAATTAACCCGGTTTACAATAAATAGACGAGGTTCATTTTCGGGCTCTTACCATTTAAAATAACATGCTGACACAGCCAGTGCTGAACCTTAAAACAAAAAAAGACTGGAACAGCACAAAGCTTAAAATCAGCATACACCACAGTTAAAACCAAACATCGCTGTCTTCCATGAATCCAACGTTCCTCACACCTAAAACATTGTTCTTAATGTCAGTAGAAAATGAAGTAGCAGCTCCCATTTAATAGTAATGCGTTTGTCGGATCATTGTCTCCAGAACGAGGGCTGCAAGTAACCCTTTGGTAAAGGAATTTCTCGGCGCTCCAGGCACTTCTGCAACGGAAAATCAGGAGAAGTCAACAGGAATTCCAATGTTGGCACGCTTCCGAGAACAAATCTTATTTAATGGAATCAAAGAATCAAAGAAATTTACAGCATACATGGAACAATATTTCAATCCATGACTGTTTGTGGGACTCAGCTGTGCACAATTGGCTGCAGCGTTTCGCCCACAAATATATGGTCAATTCACTTTACAGTATATCTGTGAAGCGCTTGGATTCGTCTAGAAGACGTGAAAAGAGCCATATCAAATGCAAGGATTATTATTATTATTTATACAGCGCCCCTCACGCTGGGCAGTGTCTCAGAGCCCATTCAGACCACCAGGCCAGTGCTGGCTCTCCAATCTAGCAAACACATACATTAAATAAGGTCCAATTATTAACATACTTTGTATAGATGGAATTTAGTTTAGAACTTCTGTCCTTGCCCCCACACT
The DNA here is from genome assembly GCA_035084275.1 of Hydrolagus colliei. Classification (NCBI taxonomy): domain Eukaryota; kingdom Metazoa; phylum Chordata; class Chondrichthyes; order Chimaeriformes; family Chimaeridae; genus Hydrolagus; species Hydrolagus colliei. The sequence goes on along the minus strand of CM068765.1, from coordinate 3,596,781 downwards.
CAAAAACCATTGAACCATTGTGTAAGTAAAGGCTGATAAGGAGGAATGGTCTTCTGCAGTACTAGAGCAATACCAAATTGCCACTTTCACCGATTCTCATCTGTGTTCACTTTCATTGTTATTTCTGGAGTGGAAACCCAAGAAAGCGAGGGTGGGGGACAAGAGCAGAGGTAGAGGACCATCACACGTCACTTATAATTTTAGCCTGACAGGGTGGACTTAACATTGCATATATAAATTGCATCAAAGTGTATTTCAAAATCAATGGCAAACACTATCGTTGGGAATCAGATTCATCGTGTTTAACCTTCCCCCGCCGCGGGTTGTGCAAGAATTAAGGTGGACACACAAGTGGCTACATGGCTTACTTACCTCCAAGAACTGACGCAACCTGATTACAGCCCCCATCTGCCCAGACCCTGTCACGGATTCAATTCTGTAAGAAAACAAAATCATTATCAAAGTGAAACTATTGCATCAATATGTTTCTGCCTCCACACAATCCAACTGTTGTGAGGCTGAGTTAGCAGGTCTTTCCTGCAGGGAACTCAACATGAGGTATTGATGTTGAGCATATTACTTTCTCTCCGCTAAGAAAATGGTTTAAAACAATTCAAATGGAGATATTTGCTGAGACATAAATAAAGTGTGTCTAGACTATGACCATAAGATCACTGTTTGCTAGCTCCATACCTAGCGAAGTAATGATCCTTGATCAGGTGAATTTTCTTCCAGAACTGCATCTGATATTGTTTCATCAAGGCATAACCACAGACCTGGAGGAAAAGCAACCAAAGAGGTTAGACCATAGGAATCAACCACCTTCAGAATCCCAGAATATGGCAAGAATGGCAGCCAGCTTGCCTAGGTCCCGCAAACAATGGCGAGAATGACCAATTCACGTGGAGGATGGTGCCGTTTCTCCATGCCTCCTCTCCTAACAACATTGGCGCATCAAAGCACATTCTACTGAACGCAATTTACTGATCAGCCAGAGCACAAGAGAGCCCAAATCAACAGCCACACCATCATTGTCATACACAGCGCATGTGTGCTAAATATCTCTCAGCTAAAGTTCAAGTAACAGAGAATGTTTCACTGTAATGTGAACAAAAACGTCATACCTCTAAGAAGTCAAAGAGTAGTGTAGCGGTAATGTCAGCCAGTGGTTCCAGATTTAACATCTGTGCCAGCCAGCGCCAACCATGATTCAGTCCATGAGGATGCACCTGTGCAAATTAATAGCACGTAAATACTGCAATTACCCACAACATTCAATCCACTTACATATCAAACTGTACATATTATGCAATGCTATCGCAATACATACAATCGATAACATTCAAGTTTTTTAAAAAAATTATCTGTTAACTCCAAATCCCTCCCTTTTCCTCCACCCTTCCTGACTCCAGCTCGGGTCTGAAACAATAACTGTCCAGTGCCTTGTGACGTCGTCCTGACATGAAAAGCGCTATGCTATACAAGTGTAATTTTGTTGTTGTTAACATTTGAGCGAATTCTTGACAGGTTTTTGAAACAACCAATTTCTTGGTTATTGGTTGCTTCATAAGCACACAGATTATGTATTACACATACACCATTGTAATGTTATGTGCCTCAGAGTTGAAGGACATAGGTTTGACCTACTGGGAGTTACTAGTCTCAGCTATGCTATCTGCAGTTATGCGTCAATCAAAAGGAACATTTCCCCAATAAGAAGAATGACCGTGACAAGATAACCCCAGTCTCCTATTGAATACAACAACAACAAAATTATATTTACTGACGCCTTTCATGTCAGGAAGATGTCTTCAATCATGGAACAGTACCGACACACTAAACACTCATATTCTAATTTTTCTTTGTGAAAATCTGTGGAGCCCAAAGCACGAGCAAATTGTGCTTTTAAACCCCCTACGGTTGAGATATTAAAATGTAATGTTTGCAGAATCTAATTTAAAGTACTCACAATCCAGTCCATTGAACCAGAATATTACACGCCAGAGAATTGGAATTTTTAATGCCTTCAAATTAAAGAGGTTTAAAATAGTGCATTTGCTGGGGCCACGGGTTCCAATCACAACTACACATTTTAACAAGAAAGCGGTGTGTGACTGTAAAGTAACAATACTCCTTACATATATCATTGAGACATTTCAAAGCGCCTCACTGAATATACAATAAAGTCGACTGACTATATTCTGTGGGAGAAACGCAGGCAATTGTGACAGCAGTGTCCCACAAACAGTCACTGATTGAGTGAACACTTTTTTTTAGTAACTTGGTCACTGCAAAAATGCAGCAGTATCCTGTCGTTCAAAAAAGAACAAGGCAGGATTTTGGTGACCTACGGCTGAGGCAAAGCGGGTTCTCTACTGAACATTTGTACATACCCCTTGTTTTGATGCGTAAGGCCATCTCATCTGTATGATGGCAGCATACAGGCGCACCATCCCTGACATCCGCTTCAAAAAATTGTCCTGTTGCTCAACACCGTTATCTAGGACTCGATAGCCCAGTAACCTGCAGGGAAATCATAAGAATAATGGGCTGGAAAAGGAATATTTTAATCCTAGAAATAGAGCCTCTTTCCCCCCACCCCCCCCCACCGCATGCTTTAATAGCAGTAATGCTACAACTTGCATTTTAGTGTCCTCCTCGCTGGGTGGTGGCTCGGAACACTTCCAAATGGCGGAGCCCAAGGTCGAACCAGGGGGAGGAAGGGGGGAAGGCAAGGCTAACAACCAAGCCAGGCCCAACACAGAATATGGAATGTATGATGGCAACAACGATCACCGTTTAGGAAACTGTACCTCTGATATTCTTCTCTTGGTAATCCCTCTTTCCATGCGGGGAAAAATGGAACCGCGTAAGGGCATTTACGGTGTAAGTGAGCCAAGAAAAGATCGCCAAACTTTGGATGCAACTCCCAGATCCCGGAAGCCACCACCGCTATGGGAAAGGCAGCCTCGTAGTGAGACGCGACCTCCTCCTCCCCTTGTTTCTGCAAGTGACGGAAATGACATCAGTGAAGGAAATCATATGTGATGAACACACCTCGCTGTGTTTTGGCTCTTAATCGCAGTTGGATTCGATTTTATACGTAAAGCCTTGCAACACCTTAAACGCGTAGCAAAATTGTCAGCGACTTAAGATAACCCTGGAAAATCCTGCAAGTGCCTTGATCTTGTAGTTCAACATGTCACAGCGTTGCAGGATATATTCAAATAATAATCCTTGCATTTGATATAGCGCTTTTCACGTCTTCTAGACGTCTCAAAGCGCTTCACAGAATATCCTGCAAAGTGAATTGACTGTTGGTGCTTTTAACTTGTCTTTAAGCTTACACTGTTTGAGCGCCTTGGAACATACTCCCGGCGTGAAAGGCGCTATACAAATGTAATCTGTTCTCACCACAAATTTTTCTGCCAATTTGTAGCAGACAAAGTCCTGGCCTTGTGGGTGCTGTGTTACTGAGACCATCTTCCCACCAGATAGGATTTGCTTGCCTAAGAGCAGGTTACTAATCTTATCGAAGATTTCACGGAGGTGATACCCTGCAAAAGTAATAGAAAAATGATGGGAATTATTTCTAAATCAATTTACAGTTTATACATTGCAAAATATAACAATAGTTCATCAATGACCGAGCCCAGCTATGGCCTATATACTCACAGGTTACATACAGTGTGTATTCCTTAAAAGGGAAACAGAAAGTCGGGAAATATGAATATCGGGATAATGCAAAGGAATTAAAATGGGAATAATAATTAATAATCCTTGCATTCGATATAGCGCCTTTGAAGATGCGCAGACATTTCAAAGCACTTCACAGGACTCACTGAAAAGTGTCATGACTGTGTGTTTACAGGCAGCGAATTTGCACACAGGAGCGTCCCTCAAACAGCCATGAAGGGAAATCCCTGATTTTATCTGGAGGATTAGCCGCCAGGAAGCCCTCGTCTCTTTTCCCTAAACTATCAACCAGATGGACTGCATAGGACGGAGCGGAGAGTGTATAAATGGACCTTAGAGAAGATAAACTGTCACCAGTTATTGCTGCGCTCACCTGAAATGGAAGAGATCTGACCGACAGGAATGGTTGCAGTTTTCTGAAGTTCCATCCTGATTTTTTTCACCTGGAAATGGTCACATGTATATTCTGTTACCCAAGTCAACGACTGATAAAAGAGTTCTGCAGTAATATCTGGAATATTCACGCTATTTTGCCATTCAGCTGAAAGCAGCAGCCAGGAGGCAAAGAGGGGCAAAACATACAAAACTGTTTATTGAAACTTTACCCGAATGTCCTTGCTGCTGTTGAAATTGTCAATCGATGCTGCACACTGGTCACATATATCCTGCAATTGCTGATACCACTGTAAAGTGCTGACATCTGCCTTCATTTGTAGCCCTGCCATTGAAACAATAACAAAATTACATTTGTACAGCGTCCTTCACGTCCGGAGGACGTCTCAAGCCGCTGGACAGAAAGGGATTTCAAAACAGATTCATCAGAAATTTTTCGCTCGCTGGTGAATGCAACAGTACGGTTGAGATTTGGAACACCACCCAAATTACAGAGGTTTACAAGGGAGAATTAAGAGAGCAAAGAGAGATGGGAGATTGATTATATTGTTAAATAAACACAGAGAATTACTAAGAAGTGGAATGCCCAATGCAGATCTGTGGTCGAGGCAAAATCAATTTTAATAGGGAATTGGATACACATGTGAAAAGAATGAATTAATGGTAGTAGGAGAAGGTAAAAGAATGGGACAAATGGATAGATCTTTCAGAGAGCAAGCACAGGTACAATGGGCCAAACGACGACCTCCTGGGTGTAAATGTCTATAGCACTATATAAAGCCCAGTGGGCTTCCTGAAGCCATGTCACTGCATTGCCAGAGAATGTTTCTTCCACAATTAATGATACAATGTCACTGAAATGTGCCAAGAAAAGTGCAGCTACTCAATCTTAGGTTTCAAGACCACAATAAATACCTTCTTTGCGACAACCAGCCTTCTGTTGAGGCGCTGGTGATGGAATTTGCTTTTGGGCTTCCTGTTTCTTCTGAAGTGCTATCTCCTCTTGTTCCTTTAGCCTTTTCCTTTCCGCCAACGTTGTGGCGATTTGATGGTGCATCGCGGCGACTAGATCTCGCATTTGCTGCAGGGCTCGCTCTGCGTTCAGCATGTCTTCCTGAACTGGCAATCCACCCTGCAGGGGGCCCAGGCTTCCATTAGATGACAATGGTTTAACTGTACAACTCACATAGTCCAACATTAAGCAGAATTCACTGCTATTCTTGAAAAACAAAAATTCCCCCTCATTCTTCATTTGAGTTCCATTAGCAAGCACCCTTCTTTGTTTTGACAGTTATTTAATTGCGAGGATATTAATAATAATTAATTTTCTCCCCCTGCTAAAGGCACTCCAGCTGGTTTACAATTAGGAACAGGAAGCCCAGGAGTAAGCCATCCAGCAGCTCGAGCCTGCTCTGCCATTCTATTGGATCATGGCTGATCTGCACCTCAATTGTTTATCCACCTTTGCTCCATCTTATTTGTTACACTGTAAAATGGGAGTAGATACAAACCTCCGATGTTGGTTTAATAATTCCTGACACGAGACTGCAAAGCTGGTTGCCACGGTTAGTGTAGGCGGACAGATCCAACCCCACCAGTTCTTTCTGTTTGGAGTTGGGTTCGATCTGCATGTTGAGCTGCAGCACCTCCTCCTGGATGGCATTGAGCCGCCGAAGTCGCTCGCGGCCCTCTGCCTGCCTCTGACGCTCCAACTCCTCCTGTCGCTGCCGCTGCTGCTCAGCTTCCCGGAGTTTCAGGTTCAGATTCTGAATCAAACGAGTAACAATAATAATAATCCTTGCATTTGATATGGCACCTTTATCACGTCGTTGAGCCACATGGAGTAAGGAAACTTGCCTATGGTTTTGCTCTGCCCGAGAATCGAACCCAGGTCCTCTGGCTTGGGAGTCGAGTGCACTAACCACGATGCTTTCTTGACACGTACCTTAGCTCTACGTCTATGTTCTTCCTTTAGCTTTTCCTGACGACCTTGAGCTTCAAGTGACCTACAGCAGAATTTAAAAAAGAATATCACACTCCACTTTCGGTCTTATTTTCCCTACATCAAGGCCCAAAAGGCGAGTCTGTAAACATGTTTGAATTGTACGCAATGTGCCAGCAATCTTAAGAACTCTGTACATCCAAATAAATAAGCGATTTCCACACACACAAACAAAAACTTGCATTTACATAGGGCCCCTCACAGAGGGTAGCAGTCGAGAACGGCCACCACACACACGCGCATACACACTGCCCACCCCTTCTCCATCATGTCCCGCATTGCCTCAAACTCTTGGCGTCGTCTGAGCTCCAGTGATTCTTCGAATCGCTTCTTCTGTTCAGCTGCTGTGTTGGAGAATCCCTGGATGGTTTCCTGCTGCAATTCCTGCCGATGCTTCAGCTCAGCCTAGCAAACAGATGCAAAAATAGGCATTATTTAATCTATTGGCGGCGTTCTAGCAATATCAAGATTGGATTCTGTTGTTGGCATCTAATTAAAAGGTGTAAATCAAAATTTTGACAGGGTAAGAATACTGCATAAGTGAGATTCCTACTCTTCCAATATTCTCTTTCTATCTGCTGTTTGATACAGCGGCTTATCATATCTTTGAGACTTTTCTAAGTGCTTCACAGAACATATTGTAAAGTGAAATCACTATGTGTATAAATATATAATATTAAATTATAATAATATAGCCCAGTGCTAAACCTATAAGTGTAATTGCAGTTTACTTATATGAGTCGTATCAGTTGGGACAGTATATTTGACATATGTGAAACTGATGTACAACTTAGGTAATTATACAATTGATACAGATCAGACGTATGCAAGTTGTAATGTACACACCCAAACCATAAGTAATATTTATGTTCATATCTGACCTTTCCCCGGATTCTGTGGACCTCCTCATAAATTTTAACATAACCTTCGATTTTGGTGGCTTTGGGTGAAGACAACATAAGGGCAGTTTCTGGATTTAACTCCTGCATCTCTTCCTAGAAACAGATTAAAACGAGGAACAGGTTGAGAGAAACAACAGTACAAAGCACTACACAAAGTGTCCAAGAAATGTGAATAGACAAACAAACCTTTGCCTCAACAGCAGCTTCCTCTTCTGCGCTGGGGACAGGAGAAGGTGTCTCTGGGATCTTTTCATCAGCAACGAGGTGATAGATCAGAGGTGTTGAACCTTCTGGAGAGGTGGAGCCCTGCAGAGGGAAATGATCTAGGACCCATGCTGAGGCCATGGAGAGTTTGGGCGAGGATCTGCACTGTTCCAGTACATCCTGAGAAAGAGAAGAGTTAAATAGATAAATAGAGTCTCTTCCCACCCCATGGCCCATATCTCTAACACTTTTCCTACCACATCCATGACCCATATCTCAAGACATATTCTCCCCCCACCCCACCCCACCCCATATCACCAAGCCTCTTAACTCTCGGTCTTTCCCTCCACATCCTGTCCCACACCATACTGTTTCCAAGCTCTAGATAAACCAATGTGTTTATCACTTGAATGTGTAGATAGTGTAATTAATGGTGGGTGGGATTGTTGCAGGAATATTTTTTATTATCATTATTGTGATTGCTGAGTCTTCTCTCCCTCTCTCTGGCTGGGCTGTTCGGGAATTATTATTAGGATCATTTTTACACCTTCTCCCTTTTGTTTGCTCCCAAACAACTCACGTTGTTTTCCTCCAGCCACTTCCTGTCATACTGCAGCCGTCCTTTGCTCGAGTTCCTCAGCGCCTCCAGGGTCTCCCATCGCTTGTCTTCGGCCGGCATTTCTCCACAGAGACCGACTGAAGGGGGGGGTGGGGGTGGGGGGGGAGACGACGACAGTGGAGGAGGTGAAAGGGCTGAGAGGGACAGAGGAGGGGAAGGAGGAGGTGAGGGGGACAGAGGGGGAGGAGGTGAGCAACTGGGGGGGGGGACAGAGGGAGATGGAGGAAAGGGAGGTGAGGAGCTGAGAGGGACAGAGGAGGACAGTGGAGGAGGAGGAGGGGAGGGGTTGAGGGGTACAGAGAAGGAGGTGAGAAGCTGAGGGGGGGAGAGAGGAGAAGATGGTGAGGGGGGGAGAGAGGAGGAGGAGGTGAGGGGCTTAGGGGGGGAGAGAGGAGGATGAGGAGGTGAGGGGCTGAGGGGGGGAGAGAGGAGGATGAGGAGGTGAGGGGCTGAGGGGGGGAGAGAGGAGGATGAGGAGGTGAGGGGCTGAGGGGGGGAGAGAGGAGGAGGAGGAGGAGGTGAGGGGCTGAGGGGACAGAGGAAGCGAAAATCCCGCCCGACGCAGATCCTCGTCAACAACCGCCTTGCCGTTCAACTTCCGTTTCCGGGTCAAGTGTCGGGCTCACTGGTCGCCATGGAAACCAACCCCCCCCCACCCCACCCAAAGTGGTCCAGCCTCCCCAGCCGCCCCCTGGCTCTCACTCAGGGATGCTGAGCTGGGGGGAGAGTGAGGAGTGAGGGCTGTGGGTGGATAAAGGGGGGAAATTTCAGACACAATCCTCAGCTCCAGCTCATTGTGATGCCTTGGCAGCTATAATAATAATAATAACAATACTTTCGCCCACAAAATATATACAGTCAATTTACTTTACAGTAATATCAAGACACAAAATACTACAGGTGCTGGGAATCTAAATCAAAGACAGAAGTTGCTGGGGAAACTCAGCAGGTCAAGCAGCATCCATGGAGAGAGGAAAAAGAGTCAACGTTTCGGGTCTACAACCCTTCATCGGAGGTGGGGCTTATTTGAGGGAGAGGTTTTTAAAGACGTTAAGAGGGGGAGAGGTAGAACATGGAAGAAAAGGGAATATAATTTATAGTATATTCTGTGAAGCGCTTTGAGAGGTCTAGAGGATGTGATAAGGCGCTAGCTGTACCAAAAATGCAAGGAATATTATCTATTACCTGAGTTTGATGCAGCATCACATCCAGTGTAATTTTGTTCTTATCAGGGCCTCAATACTTATCGCCCACAAGATACGAGATATCATTTCATTTTCGATTCGAGTTGCCTTTTTGAGCACTTTTGAGTCGTCTCGAAGCCCTTCACAGGATTACGTTGGTAAGTGGATTGACTGAGGACACAGCAACTGTCATGAGTGACGTATTTGGGTGGTGTAGGGAGGGTGTGCTTTGGGGTGGGGGAGCACGAGAAGAGGGCGATTGTTGGCCAGGACATTGTTGGTCTCAATGATGTGATGAGGCGCTATGTCAAATGCATGGATTATTATTATTATTCTAATAGAGATGTCTCAAAGTGCCAATGCAGGATTTTATTTTGGAGGATGACCAGATTTTACAGTACTTTATCATGTCATTGAAAAGTCTGAAAGTGCCTCTTAGAATATACAGAACATTACTGTAAAGTGGTGTGACTGTATTTTGTAGGTGAAAGTCTCACAAATGTCAACCTTCAGTGGATAGAAGCAATTGACACCGCACATTGATGTAATGTTTTTATTGATTTTTGGAATATATTTATGCTATTAAGATATCTTGGAGTTGATCAATGAAGAGAATACTAAATGCATCGGATCCAGCTGTAGGCACAGAACCACAAGCTCCTTTCTGATGTAAACATTTTCTTTCACTCAATTGAGCAGAAAGGGCTCTTTGCGGCTTCAAATTAGCCACTTGCTCAATTCAGATAATCGGTCTGGAAAATGTCTGAAGCTAATTTATGATAGAGCACAAGCAAAAGTGTTTAGAAAACATGTCAATTCACATCACAGACCAAATTAACTACAAATTACAATCTGGTTAGACGTCGACATGGAAATGTTAAGCACCATGAAGTCTTCAAGGGCCTAATTCCCTGGTATGCGACGGAGCAAGGCCTTCTTCATTTCAGTCTTGGTCTTTAAATCCATCTCCCCCTTTGATCTGTAATATAAAACCAATTTAATCAAAGTCTGAACAAAACACATTTTGAAAAAATATAATTTGGCATAATCAAAAGGTAGACATTGGAGCTACATTTTTGTTGTTGTGTTGGGTTTCAGCTTATCAAATGCCTCCATTTATAACAAAATGTGTGTGAGCAACTTTGTAGCTTACACTCAGCTAGTCATATGTCTGCTTTCTTGCTCTGGCAATTAAGCCTCTGTATCAGATACTTTTTCTCTCCACATTATCAACTCTAATACTGGTCTATTCATTCACACCCATTCAATTCAGAAAGCAGGAGAATGATTTGACAACAGAGATGGTCTGTTTACAGTAAAACACCACAAACAAAGTCGCTCATTCACAATTTTGTTGCAAATTAAACATCTGACTGAGATCACACAGGCATGGACACATATCTAAACGCTCTGCCGAGTTCCCTCTTTTAACAAAATTGATCTGTGATGTGAATTTGAGAATGTTCAAATTGTCACATTTAACTTGAAGTACGTAATAAAAAAGTTACAAAGTGTACTAACCTGGATGGAAAATCGTCAATTTTACAGTTGCCTAAAGGAGAGACATTTCAGAGTATTACTACAGTAATTATGACAATTATTTGGTTAATTTCTCTATTCCCCTCCTGCCCCCCTTTTGCTATTGTTCAGTCAAGCTTTTTTAAAATTATTTCTACCAAAAAGTGTGGAAACGTGGCTGAGAAGCTCTCAGGGGTTTCCAACACTCATCCAGTGAGGGTTTACTCTCACAGTCAAGCATTTTGATGTGAATCATTCACATCCTGATATGAATGGTGCTGTACCCAATGCACAAATTAATATTATTAGTGCTGGAGGAGCGCTGCATTGTCAAAGTTGCCATCTTTTGGACAAGACGTTAAGGGAAGGGCTGGGGAGGCTGGCGGGCAGACCATTAGCATAGTCAAGACTGGACGTGACGAAAAGCATGGCTGAAGGTCCCAGTAGCCTGGCGGAGAAGACATATACTCATCATTTACCATCTTGCTGTGGCAGTACATAGCATGTCAGATCTGGGATTTCTGCACAATCGATATGCCTCTGGAAGTTCTCCATCACCGCAGGCCTGACAGTCATGTTCCTTCCTGCAGTACCACAAAGCGAGAAGCCAGTTAGCAGGCGTCAGCAAAATACAGGACATCACAGTCCAGCTCAATCCTTCCCTCACCTTCCAGCAATAATCAGTGAGTGAGTGAAACCCTAATGGATTTTTCCCCTCCTCAGCTCTAGGGGCACTCAATCCAATTCTAACAGCTCCACTACCAACGCAGAACCAACGAGTGGAAATGGAATCTGACACCTTCCTAGTCTCTTTGGCTGAGTTCCATACCTGTAATGCCTTTAACTAGTGTAACTACCTCAGTTACAATATGCTGCAAACGTCGCATGTGGATTTCGAGCATCGAGTTTGGCAAGAAAATCTAATAATAACTTTATCGGGGGCTGATAACTTCTATACAGCATTATCAGGACTCCTGGTGACCTTGTTGTTATTGTGGAGCTTCGGTAGTTCAGTGGTGAGAGCACTCGCCTTACAAGTGTAAGACCAGTTTTCGAATCCAATCAGGTCAGATCAGGGCGAAACCTGGGGCAAGTTTCCTTACTCCACACGCCTAATAATAATCTGTCCAAAAATAGCAGAATAATAAAAATTGGTCATTTCAATCCACGACTGTTTGTGGGACACCGCTGTGTGCAATTGGCTTCCGTGTTTTGCCCACAAATATACAGTCAATTAACTTTCCAGTATATTGTGTGAAGCTCTTTGAGGTATTGATAAGATGTGAAAAGCGCTATATCAAATTCAAGGATTATTATTATCATCATTATTATTATTATACAGCAGGTTTCACTCGCTCTTAGCAATCGGAAATCATCATATTCATCCCAACCCTGATCTCACCAGATCACCTCGCAGAATGAATTTTGACACCGGTCACTTACCAAATAAAATATAGGAATCGTGGCTACATTTCCTGTGCTTGTAATGATGGACGACAGAGTACTCTTCATTAGCAGCTAAAACGTTGAATCCTGCGTTATCCTCAGCTGTGAAAGCAAAATGGCACAAGGAGATATTTTAGGGCAAATTTAATTGGAGAGGGGACAATGCTGCCAAAGGAAGTACACAAAATAATCTGAACGGCGAAAGCTGCACTGACCTTTCGCAGCTGCCATAGAAGAGTTGGAGTGGTTTACCAGTATTCTTGTGCACGTGCCATCCCTGGAAGCATCAACCAATTGTGAAAACAAAAATAGAGTTAGTAACTTGAAAGAATTACTGTAGGGAAGTGGAGTGGGCTGCGGATGAGGGGGATGTGATGGAAACCATGCTTTCACACAACATCCATATGTGTGTGTGTATCTTCCAGTAGTAGGTCACTTCCAGTGTTGGTAGGTGGGCATGAGAGAATCCTGACTAAACATTTCCTCCCTAAACAGTACTGCCTTGCCATAGCTCAGCTACTGACTGAACAAATATTTAATTAAGGAGTTGTAAATGTATTATAAAGGATAATGTACTAATGCATTGAATTATTTTCAGGTAACTTACCAATCAATCAAAAGGCAGATTGAGTTCTGGTCCTGTACAGAAATCAGGAGACTGTTCAACCCATTAAACGTTTCTCCAGAGTTACTGGCAATGGCGATGGTATACCACCTCCCGGATGGCTTGAAGAACATGAAAGGGAATCAACAGGGACTGAATCAAACAGGTAGCTTAGTACAGTACAATAAGCTCTCTGCAAAAAGAAAAACAGCTCACTTATACCCAATTATACTGTATAACATTGGGATTTCAGCACATCTGACTGGCCAATAAATGGAAATAACATATTCGTGCAGTTAGTGTTGGGTGCTGAATGTTGAACTGTGCTGCCTTATTTCTTCTGTGCTCAAATGATAAAGGACTTTTAAGCACACAAGATAGTTAAAAGATAAATAATCAATAATCTTTGCAATTTGATGTTGCACCTTATCAACATCAACACATCTCAAAGCACTTCACAGGATTATGGTAAAATGTTGCGACTGTGCATTTACAGGCAACAGTGGCAGACGATTTGCTCATAGAAATGTCCCACAAGTGAGTGAACAAATTTTATCTGGAGGATTGTTGGCCAGGAGAAATTCCTTCCTCTTTTCGAATAGTGTTGTGGGATTTTTAACATCCATCTGACCAGGCAGACGGGATTAATCTTTTATTTACAGAATAAAAAATTCCGATGATGTACAATGAATGTACTAAAACACTGGTCAAAATATTTGTTTGTAATCACCTTTCCTCGTTAACTTCAGAAAGGGTAAAGGCAGCACAGAGATTATTTGAGGATTGAACAGGATTTATAAAGAGAAGACACATGCCGAAAAGCATTTGAATCTTTACATATTATCTGTAACAAGATTAATATAGAAAATACGCTTCTTAAACTTACCTGAAACAGATTGTGTAAGGATTCATTGATTGGACTTGTGGGGCAGTCCATGAGTGGTACAGCTGAAGACATCACTGAAAGCAACAGCACTGGCAACACAGTGAGAAGCAGCATCTTCTGTTCGACACTCTGCGCACAGCGCACTAATCATGCAATCAAGTTCTACTCTGAACCAGACCAGTGCACATAGACTGATTACCAGCCTTTTAAGAACTTGCAACACTCTATCCCCCACCCACGCGCACACTCACAGAAAACAAGAGTACCAAGCTCCACGGATGCTTACAATCCTACTCCATCAACACCTGGCATGAGCAGCAACACAGAAAAATTATGGATTAAAAGTAACACAAGTATTTACCAGAGGAGAAAGATTTCTGACCTATTTAGGGTCAGGAATAGGGAAACGTTGTTCTCTTTTGGGACTGATCCAGGGGCATCCGGGGCGGGTTATTCCGAGTTAAGTGGAGAGGAAACTGCAGTGTGCAGTTTCAATTATTAATATTTGTACAGCAACTTTCATGTTGGAAGGACATCCCAAGGTGCTGGACAATCAGGGATTTGGACCCGAGCAGGCGGGTCTGGATCAGGGAGGATGGAGGTAGGCGCCGTTGCAGAGGAAGGTCTTGAGACGTTCCTCGAAGGAGGCAAGGGAGGAATTTGAATGAAAGAGACAGTGAGAAAAGGGATGTAAGTGTGCAAGAGATAGAGACCAAAATTTTGTGTGTATGCGAATGTAGGTTTGTGAGATAATGTGTGCGAGAGCCTAAGGAAGCAGATAAAATTCTCAAAGAAAATACATTGTTGTATATAATTACCACAAAATCATTTTCACAGAAAGCTATTGAAAGAAAATCTAGATAATGTATACTGTATCTCCAAAACATTGCTCTGTGAACAGTTATATTACTAAATAGGTTACCCATACCATAACTGTACTTTTGAGTTGTTGGATAAATTTGTGTGTATATAACTATACATATATCTAATATTTTCAGTTTTAGTTTCCATGCTTTTTGTTTTTACTGTAATATTACTATATGCTATTTGTGATTTAAAGGTTTTAATGAATTATTTTGTTAGAATAGAGATTAGAGAAGCTGACCCAAGCCTAGAAAACATACCCAACAGAAGTGACTCATAGTGGCTAACCATGAAAAGAAGCATCGTATTCAACTGATTGAATGAACAACAACAAAATTACACTTGTATAGCACCTCTCACATCAGGAGGATGAACAATTCATCCAACAATTATGTTGGGTTTCCAATTTTATTTCACAAATATTGCAAAATAAACCCTAATTAAATATCACATTTAAAATTCATCCCTAGCAATCAGATATGTGGTGGGTCAAAAGGTGGCTTCAGCTTCTAACATTAGGGTTGATTTGTTTTAATAAACGCAGTGTGTATCATTTCAGGTTAATTAAATCAGAATTTAAACTCCAATGAAGGAAGAAATTGTCTTATTTTTCATTTCAGAGTATTTTGTAACCAATATGATGCTGTGTGCAGGAAGCAGCTAATCAGAGTATTGAATGCAGTCCTGCAGAGAAGATTGGGAAGTGAGAGCCAAGAAATCAAACAAAAGTTTCCTGTTAGATGAGGGAATGCCGGATTAGACATGTGCTTTTGGCGCAGGAGTTCAAGTATGTTTTATGCTAAATTACGTTTTTGGTTGGTCAAGGAAGAGAATGTGGGTGGTAGGGTGGATAGGAGAAGTAGAATGGGTCTGTTATACTGTATTGTGCTAGGAAATGATCAAGAGTATCCAAGAGATTCAGTTCTACATCTACATGTGGCCCTTCCAACCAGAAAGCCCAAGGCCCTAACCCCAGTCTGAGTTGGGCTCTCTGCTGGGCCACTGCATGTGGTTCTAAAATTGTCCCCAACAGTCAGTGTTGGCTGGGTGAGGAGGATTTATGACAGATTTATGTTTTTTTGACCCTTTGCCACCATTGTTGATGTTGTTCCTCTGCTACTGACCTGCCTGAAGACAATATGACAACACCCAACAAATGGGTTTCCCGCTGACTAAAGAAAATCATCATCTCCCGTCAAATACATGAGACCGTCTGACATTTATTAACCTGCAAGCTTTTCGCTTATCAGAGGTATTTATAACGAAAAAATATTTGTATACACAACTGTACAAAGCATTTGTGGCATATAAAACCGAATGGAATTCAAAACGAGCATTAAAAAAGTTAGAACAAAGCCAAATTGATATGACCTAGTTATTGCATTATATAAAGATTTACAATGGGATAAAAAGGTTAATGCAGGATTATTAAATTAGATTTGATTCCATCATTAAACAGAATATCTTCACCAAGAAGCCATCGTAGAATTATAAAGTCACACTACTCTTTGTCCGTTGTACATTTCCTGAATCTTCCCTCCCAAAACCTAATTAGGAGCTCAACTGCAGTGTGGTCGGTCGTTCTTTGGTCACGTGCTCCCAGTGTTGTTCCTGATTGCTGCCTTTTGGAATCAATCTCCCAACATGCTCACTGCTGGACACCACCCGCCCCACCCAATGCCTAGCACCTTGGGACATCCTCTTGATGTGAAAAGTGCTATACAAATGTAATTTGTTTATCTGCTGCAGCTTTCACAAAAACAACCGGGGCAGAGAGGTAACCGCTTTTGATGCCTCCAACTATCAGATTAAAATGAAGCCACTGAATTGCATTCCCCATTACTACCAAAATAGTCCTTTCTCAAGAAATCAGTGCAAGGACAAAAGCAAGGATATTGCAAGTTGGCTTTGCGCTTCCTGAGGAGTCTCAGAATAGCCAGAGAGCAATGGAATATTTCTAAATAATTTATTTTGAAGGAAGGAGGGGAAACCTTCAATACATTTGTTTTATCTTGAAAACTGTCCCATGTGAGTTGCAGGTTCATACGACGCACAGAGCTTCTGCTGAAGGAAGCTAATATTACAAAGAGTTAAAGAAAAGTTACAGTAGTGAGTAATGAAACCCTGATATTTTGATGGTGTGTACGTGTGGGTGTGGGGAGGAAATGATGACAGTGGGGTTCACTTCACCATTGGTAGCAGGTGCACCAAAAGGGTATTCACAGTGAAAGACGTCTTTCAGTTAGTTCAAGAGTAAACAACTGATTGAATTGCAGCTTGTATAATGAGTTACCTTATTGCTTCTTGGTTGCACAAGTCTCAAAGCCATTTGTGCTATTGCCTTGGTGCTGACAGCGAGTTTCATTATTTTAGAATTAAATGCGTTGCACAACGGATGGTATAAAATTACAAGGATGTAGTTTGCTGATCCCTGCAAATGTTTCACTTTAAGATATCTAGATACCTGCCAGGGAACACTTCTTAAGGAACCACTTGACAAGTTGGTTAATTTCATTTGTTTGAGGCCACATTTTCACTATTAATACTTTTTCACATTCATATTCTATTGGAGTTAATATCATAATGAGGTGGTGTATGTGATGTCCTGATAAGTATATATATTATATATATAGTATATATACATCCACATTATAGATAATGTACACACACACACCCATGCAGTCCCAATATTAGGAATCAAGTTCAGTCGAGTAAACATTCTCAGAGAGGTGATCGAGTGTGGACTGGAGAACTGGTTAACACAGAGTCACCAAAAACATTTGCGTAGGAGGATTTGAGGAACTGGACGTAGTTCTGCATGCTGCGATTGGTGCTCTCTGACTGCTCCAGACGGTCTTTCAGATCCTGCAAGCGGCTTTGGCAACGTCTCTCCGCCTAAGGGATAATGTTGTGCACGTGGGTAAATGGGTTTTATACCACCATCATTTCAAACAGACAGTAAAGTAACAATGTACATCTGATCACCACCCATTTTGCTATAAGTCACATATTTCTACATTGATGACTATGTATGAAGTAATTCCTTGGGATTATCCTCCTGCAAGTGGGGGAGAGAGAGAGAGAGATGAACACCTCCTTATACCTGGACTAGCTGCAAGGTGGTATAGTTTTTGACAACAGAATGATTAAAGCAGCAGATAGCTGAGCCTGCATTTTGTGTCACGTATGAAAATTGGGACAAGTATACACTGAATGATCTGGCATAACTTGGGGAGTTGCACTGTCTAGGTGTTGGCTCAAGCCTGATATTCAATATTAAGGTACACATTTGAAATTACACTGTTTACCACTTCCTCTAAGAAACATTTCAGTGACACAGACAGAACCACGTACATCTTCTTTGCTCCTGCTGAGTTGGGTCAATTCAGTCTTTGTTCTGCTGAGCTGAGTTTCCAGATCGAGTATTTTGGACTGTGTTGCTCGCTCCTTTGATAAAGCTCTGTCCCTGGTTTGGTCCACCTGATGATAACAAAAATTTATTGGTCGACTTTCCCCCACTGTTCTAGTCCCCTTGCGACTGACTGGCAGAGTGGCACCAACACACAAAAGACAGGACACCAGGGCAAAATACCAATTCTGGTGTAAAACTAACCTGGCACCTGGCGTCGTCCAGTGCAGTCTCCAGCTGTCTGGCCAGGGAGGAGCACTCACGAGATTTCTCCTCCAGCCGTTGCTGGTTTTGGTGAATCGTCTCTTCCCGTTTGGCCACAACTTGCACCAGATCCCGTTTCTGTGCTTCTCCATCGGTCAACTTCCTGCAATTAGTCAAGTTAGCTCCATTCAGTGCCGAACGTACAAATCCGATTCAAAATCCTTACCAATCACAAGAATTTTTCCTCAATGTTCAAACAAGAAAATCGCTGTAATTTTATTAAGTTGATGTTTGATGACCTAATGCTTTTACAGTACTCAAAAGTCTGACAGTGAGCTCTAGCAACGTTGCAATATTTATAGCTTGAGGCTTTGCACCTCCATATTAAAACAACAATAACAAATTACATTTATACAGTGCCTTTCGTGATGGAAGGATATCCTAAAGGCGCTGGACAGTTAAGGGTTTGCACCTTTTAAAGGGTTTCAAAATTGTGCAGTCAGTCACACCAACCTTTCTAGAGAATCCAGCTTCAGGTTAAGGTGACGATTCTCTTCTTGCATGCATTGCCACTTTTCCCTGGCTTTACTCTCCTTGTCACCCTGATGCTCGATCTTTAGGAGTCAGGAACCACTGAGATTTAAAATTCAAAAAAAAAAGGAGCCAGCTCACCCAGTCTAATATTCATCTCACCTCAAGCAGACTTGCCCAAGCAATATATTTTCTCAAGCAAGTGTGTTGTATAATTATGAACTATTGGTGGTACAGTATATTTAGTTACAAACAAAAAACCCCTGAATAATTTGCCATACAGCAACTTCATCTGAAAAAATGGCAAATGCTATAGTCAAAATTTTAAGTGAACTTTTAAGTGATACCTCTATACTGTGTTTGAAACTTGTGCCTCGAACCTGTCAAAATCCCTGCCTTAGACTCCTCTGTTCCCACCCATCCCCCAGCCACCTTGAAACCTACCTCTTCAATGCAACTTGGTCATCTCTTTCTTCTCCCCACCACTCCAAACCACCACCACCCACCTGCTCTGCCTCACTATCAAATAGTGAGTTTTCAGAGCCTTCGCTCTCTGGAATATCCCTCCTCCTCCTCAGCTCCTATTTTCAAAATCCATCTAAAGCCTTTGGCTAAACTACCTCCAACCCCCACAGCTCAGGCTCACAGTCTGTCGTTGTAAAACACTTTGCAACATTCTCCCTAAATGAGAGGCAAATTGTGAAGCCTTTACCTTCATCCTCAGATCACATATATTGGCCGACTGTTCTGCTGTTTTCTTCTCGTACATGATCAGCTGCTCTTGACAGTCCTGTAGTTTGTGCTCTGTTAATTTCAATAATTCAGGCACAGGTTCCAAATCAGTCAACCTGTTCTGCATCTGTCTCCTCACCTGAAATATACAGTGAGAAGCTGCCTGATGGACATTTCAAATATTTACTAGCTTAAATTGATAGAATTTGAAGTAATAATAATAATCCTTGCATTTGATATATTGCTTTTCACATCTTAAACGTCTCAATATACTGTAAAGTGAATTGACTGCATATTTGCGGGCGCAACGCGGCAGCCAATTGCGAACAGCAGTGTCCCACAAACAGTCATGGATTGAAATGAACAATTTTATTATTGTGGGTTTTTTGGACGGATTATTAGTACTAAAAAAACTGGACACAAAATTCTCAACAAGTACACAAGATCCTGAATTTTCCAATGAATTCATTTCTTATCACAATAATAATATTTGATATAACGCTTTATCATGTCATTGAATATATTGTAGAGTAGATTGACTGTGTATTTTTTGGGCAAAACATCTTACAGCTGCAATGGGAGAGTATGAGTGTGTGGCGTGGTTGGGAGGAGGGAAGGAAGTAAACAAACGCTGCAATATCTTTACATTATTGCTAATTTTAAACTTAGGTTACACAGATCAATTGTGCAGGAGGATGGATGGAATAGTGACTCATGGGATGAATGACCAGATACTGGTTCTGAAGCTGTGAAGGGCAGAGCAGTGAACTTGGGCATAAACACACACCAGAGAGTGGGCTTTCTGTCCCCCACTACAATTTCCTGTCTGAAGAAAAAAAAACTGAACACAAGAGGCAGGATTGGAGTAATTTGAAATGTGCTGTGGAGATCATACTGTAAATCACAGAAGGAAAGCCATTTGAGCCATCACCCAGTTGAGTGGTTCTGGACACATTGCTCATTGGAGCTTGTGCTAGTTTCCTGGTAAGTAATGTTAGTTGTTATCAATTAACCTTAGCAACAGGATAACAATTCAATTATGTCATTCTATGTGTACATTTCCTTAGAGCTTCAGCAGGTTTATCTTTACTCGCTCATTCATTCCAGGCTACAAAACAAACAAAAAAAAATTCCAGCATTTACCTGTTCGATTTCCTTATTCACATCTTCTTTCAGCATCTTATTCTCCTTCTCCGACATTAAGAGTTTCATACAGAAATCATCAGCCTCCAGGCGAGTCTTCATCACCTTTGAGATATTTCAAACAACGAATCAACTAACTTCCCCAAAGAAAAGGCCAAGTCAGCGTTCATCATGAAACTGTCCCAAAGTTAAATCAGCATTTCTTACACCAGATTTTGTGAACCGGACTCTGATCGATGGAAGAAGCATTTGTATATCTGAAGTTGTGCATATACCCCAAGTAAAACATTGTACAATTGAAATCGGTGAGTAATCACCTGAGATTTGTAAGTATCCACCAATCCCTCATAACGCTTGATAGAGAGTTTCAGCTGCTGCATCTCAGCCTGAGCAAATGTCAGCTTCTCCTCCACGACACTCATGCTGGCCTAATTATCAAAACAGATACCATTACAGCAATTTTCAAAGGTGGTCCAGCAATCGGAAAAAACAAATATATGTTCAAATGGAATTGAATTGGCATTTTCAAAGTTATCAATAGGCAAATCAGGAAAAGGTATTTTAACATGTATCCAGTGACAGATGTTAACGGACAGTCTATGATCTAACATTCCTTTGTGTTTAAATTTTTTTTTTTGTGAGATTTGCGGTTTCTTGGTTGGAATTCTCAAATGCAGATTGTAAGCATGGCTTGGCACCTTGAGTCTCTCGTTCTCCAATCTGACTGAGGTGTTCTCGGAGGTCATGGTATGCATTCTGGTCATCAGTACCTCCCGCTCGGCTCGAGCCTTGTCCTCCACATGCTGCAATTGGTCCATCAGATCTGTGACACGTCTACACAAAAGAGATGAATGTTTAAAGAATCCCTCTACTCCCCTCCCTCCAAATGCATGGATCGGGGTTTCAACATCACCTTGCGCTCTCCAGTACCTCAACCCAATGGCCAATTTGCATGCGTGGAAAAGGTTACTGGTGCGTCCAACAATACCAGTTACTGGACATCAATCAACAGTCAATGCTTCACTCTCCCTAGTCCAGGGTCCTTCCTTATGTGTACATGTATTAGTTCCACTTTGGGCTGTTGTGTCTTTTAAACCAATGGATCCATTCTGAACACCCCCAAAATTCTGTGTTCACCTTTTTTTTTCTAAATGATGAAATCTATACCAGAGCCATCAAAATCAGTTATAGCACCAGAACTGGATCATTATAGTTTTCTAGAGTTTTACTTGTTTAGTAAGGTGGTCTCCTTCTCCAGCTGATTTCTCTCCTTTGCCAACTTGTCGTGATGACTCTTCCAGGATTCCACGGATGAGAAAGCTTCAACCAACTGCGTCTCCTGCAGACCAATCAAACACAATTTATACCACAGTTTACAAATTCAACATAAGACAATATCTTAACTTATTGAAAAATACTGTAGTGATTTAGCTTCTGCAGTTATATTTCCTAGCGTTTTAATGCAATACATGAAACCAACAGCTGGATTAAGGTTTTGAATCTTTCCCTTGGATTAAATTCTCAAATAATTGGGTCCGCTTCAACCCTAACATTAACAACAACAACTTACATTTATATAGTGCCTTTCACGTCGGGAGGACGTCCCAAGGCGCTAAACAAGAGGCGTGTGACCCGAGCTGGGAGGGGAGTGTTTGGGAAGGGGTGAAACACGAAGGGGAGGTAAAAGAGTTCGGGGTGGAACAAAAGGCACGATCGAAGAGGAAAGTCTTCAAATCGGCCTTGAAAGAGGAAAGGGAAGAGGCGAAACGGAGGGATTGAGGGATCCCTCAATTTAACCGTAACGTGTGGCATCTCCCTGCCACATGTTGTTAAGTTCTCAATAGACGACAAGCTGCTAATTGACTGCGTCATGCTACCTTTTCCAAAAGCTGAACACTGAGATGTTCTGCTGTATCCTCACTCCGTTCTGCTCGCTGTTTCTGAGCTCTTGTGGCTTTTTTCAAGGCCTCTTTGTCTCGATCCCCATTTGTTTGAAACAGTCTCAGCTGTTCCATTAGATAGTCCATCTCCCCTTTCTGATGGGCAATGGTACGCTCAAAATTCTGGGGGAGGAAAAACAATTAAGAAATTGCCTGGTACATGGTTGATTCAGCTGTTCTCATAGCGGGACATGGGAATGATCACAACTTTAACTGGAATAAAATTATTTGTGGTCAAAATGGGTAAGTATTTTTAATATGGATCTTTAATCGCTATTCCTTAATTCCATGATCAAGGCAGCAGTTAACAACAAGGAATAATAGTTCAACTATAGCTCTGTAAAGGGTAGGACCACCTGGAAGATTATCTGTATAGGTTTGAGAACAGGTAGAAGCCATGAAAAAATTGACTTTTTAACAAAAACTTTGAGAGACTGTATATAAAGTAGGGTAATCTTAAAGCTGTACAGTTATAAGGTTGTATAAAAAGATTTGCTATATGTCACAAATGACCCTGAATAACTAACTCACCAATGTTATTGCTAAGCAACAGCAATTGAATTGGTACAATCACAGCCCAAGCTACAGTCAACACTGCATAGCTTCCTTATGCTCTTTAAGGTTAACAACTGTACACTGCCCTGATCAAAAAAACAAGTCTACACACGCCAAACAACTACAAATGAATCATGTAATACAGGGTCAGGACAATAGCACAAAGATGACAAAGTGAACAGACATTAGTTGATGAGGTTCACACAAATCAGACTCGGGCTTCGAGGGCCATTATTACCCGTTAGAAGGGTTTTGCCCTTAGTCGGTCTCTGGTAATGTTAACCACCCAGAACTGAGAGGGACAGATTTGGGGATAAAAAAGTATCTTTAAGACAAATTATATACGTTTAGATGGAGGGGATTCTTGTGTTAGTTCAATGCTAACCATTATTCTAATTATGGCTCTCTTGAACCATCATTCTGGACTGCTGGGAAGAACTAAATCTGCAGTCACTCCAAGAGTAAGAATCACAAGCCATTTAAAGAAGTTTGTGGTATTAATATCACAAGTCATTCTAGATGTGGTATTAATAAAAATAAGGTGATTTAAAAAAACAAAAAAATAGCAGAAAGGGTCGGATGATCGATCCCCTTCTCGGCAGAAAACTACATCTTAAAATACACCATTTTAAAATGCTTCACATACAATATTTTTTAATTAACAATTTTTCTTAATGATACCTAAATGACCGATTTACAGTAAATATACAGTGAACGTGACTATTCAATTACATATTAAAACAGGCCAATCTAAAGAATAATATCCCTCAGCTGAAACTGGGCTACACCACTTTTTTATTCCTGAATCTCAACAACATCATCGCAGTAACCCGGACAAAGATAGCTGCTAACTGTGATCACCTTGATCTGAATAGCCATGCGGTTGTTTTCTGCCTCCTTGCTGCGAAGTTGGCCCTGGAGATGGGCTCGAGTGGTTTCCAGTGTTTTGAACTGCTCTGTTGATGTACGAAGGGTGTTCTAAAAATGGCAACAAATATTTTTTCTTTTTTTTTTACACACAATTAATAACATCAACCCAAACAGGCAGGTCATATAACTCGCAGTAATGCTATTCTTGAATGGAACTTTTATATTAGGATGTTTGGATATTAATTATTTTAGATAAGCTACAGGACTTCATGTTTATACATTATACATTTATATGGTGCCTTTCACATTCAGGTGGTTGTCTCCAACTGCATTCACACTCAGGTGGTTGGGCACCTGAGCTGGAGGGAAAAGATGGTTAAAAGCACAAAAAGCTAAATTTGACACATGCCTTAAACTCACTAACCAGATATAAATCATTATTTTATAAAGAAGGAAGTCACTTCTTAGCAATGATTATATAAGCATGTTTGTCAGCTTGGCTCATTCGGTAGACCCTTGCTTCTGAGTCAGAAAGACGTGAATGCTTTCAGCCACATGTGTGGACTTAGAACTAGTATAGTTTGGGCTGACAGTCCAATGCAGTGCTGGATGAGACATTAAACCCAGTACCTGTCTGCCTGTTCTAGTGGAATTTAAAGATCCCGTGGCTATTTGAAACTATTTAAAACAATAAAAATTAAAAATTGGTCACTCACTTCATGGCTACTTGTGGTGTACACAACTAGCCTGATGAGTTTGCCCACAAAACACAGCTGCGTCACTTTGTAGTATATCCTGTGAGGCTTTGGGGATATCGTCCTGACATGAAAGATGCTAGACCATTTGTATGGATTATTAAGACTGTATCCTTAATGCTTACCTTTTCAGTCTCACACTGAGAAAATAGATGTTCAATTTCTTTTTCACTGTCATGTAGTTTCATTGACAAGCGCTGAGAAGCAACACAAACAAAATAATTAATTGGCCGGTACGGTAGGTTATAAAGCTATAACACAACCTTGGATATCAGGTGATTTTATTAACTGTTCAAATGTTTAAAATATTAAATAATAAAATACAGCAGGAACTCACTGTAATGTATGTGTGACCAGAAAACTATTTTCCTCCATCTGTCATCTAGAAAAGCTACTTCATCTCATATACTTAGAAAATCTTTATTTTACTGAAAGCTAAATTTCTTTCTAAAGTCTAATAATACCACTTCATAAGCCAGTGTCATTATATTAATCGATGCTGCCAACAGACACTGCATTACCAAGGTTCCAAATTATTGTGCTGAAACATGAGATTTAATTTATGCTGCTCTGTGAATACTGCTACAATATACTGTGAAAAAAGAATAAAGCCAAAACTAAAATCATGTTAGTCTTTCAAAGAGCAATGTTCAATTGAATCAGCTGAGAACCACATGTTGTAAATACTGACATTTACCCTTCTCTATTTATAACCTTTCTTTCATAACCTTGTTCCCCCCCACAACATCCCCACTAAGAGACATTTATAATACCATATTCTGTGAAAGAGAAATCCTAAGCTCAACTAACCACGTTGTGTGCCTCTGACTGTGATAGTTTTTCAAACAGTGTTTCCTTTTGTTCCGACAGTTTCAGGGCGTCCGCCTGTTAACAAAAAACAGACTGTCATAGTTAACTGCCCTGTTCAACAAGTGGCGTCTCTGTGCACAATTATCCGAACAGACCATTGTACGTCATTCCACACTTGGCGTACAAAATGCATCCCTGAAATAAGCATAAGCATCAGCCCGGGTAAATCTTTCACTATCCCAATAATAGATTCACAATTGAAACACATTTTTATATGCACGTCACTGAATGCACAATGTTAATTATACAATAGCTATTGAATAATGGCCTGATCAGATAGGCTTTCAGCTATGCAGGTCTTTGTCCCATTCCTGCTCCCCCTGTCCATATGTCCATAGACATGTCTTTCCAGCAGGAATATGATTCACATCGAGCGCTTTACACCCCACTAACACTTAAGTTGCTTCTATTAACCCAGCACTGAACCTCAGACTTTTGTTGTCATACAGCTCAGTGCTAACACAAAGTACTGAGGTACAAGGTGAATCTACTCATGGAACCAAAATACAATCTAGCTTTTAGAATTAGTCATGCATTTAGTGAAAGGTTAGGTTGGTTAAGATTAGTCAAATTTTATTTATTTATTTTTAAATGTGCCATGTTTTACTCCAAAGTACAAAAATGACTTTCAGTGAATAATTACTTGTGTTATTTTCAAATGTTTTCATTAATCTTGTACCCAACTGAAACCAATTAAATATTTTAAGTCTGTTCACTCTAACCCTGGCTTGAGAATGAACACTGCACTAAACTGAAGTCACCTTACAAAAACGTATAAATGCCTATCACCCTATTCGCCAAACTGGCACTGAGGCCAATTATATTTCCCCAAATGTTGTCTCAGTTGAGATCAGTTCTGTGATTAGAACCAACAATTTAATGGACTGGTCTGTACAGCCCAGTTATGCTCCAATCAGTGCCATTTACCCACTAGATGGGAGAAAACATTTTTGGAGCAAACCTCAAGAGATTAGAATATTCCTCACACCCTCACCTGCTGACAGTGCTGCTCCTTAAGCATCTTTCGAACCAAGCGATTTGTTGCACTGAAATCATTCAGCTTCTGCAATAGCAGCCCCTGCTGTCTTGCCAGGACATTTGCCTCAACACCAGAAACAGATTTCTCCTTAAAATAGAAAGATAAGGAGTTTAAGATGCTGGAAAGGGCAGGGTTACTCACTTGAAATGAAGGACAACTGTGCTCTCTGAGTGAGCAGTGCATAACTAAAGTGGAAAAAGTTTGTAACCAAACACAATAAGTACTGCTCTCATCCTTTGAAGAACCTTAAAAATAAGCTAATGGAACAGTTTACTCTATCTTGTCCGTGCAAAGAGGAAACTTTTGGCTGAATTCTATACCTCTCCCCAAACCTTTCTCTCCCCAAAGCTTTTTTTTTTCTTTGCCCCTGGGGCTGGGGGTTAAACATGACCAATGTTACATTGTTAGTAAATCTTGGATAAACTTCTTTCAAGCAATGAATTCCACGAAGAGCAGCTTTGTGGGCAGTTAAGACCCACCCCCTCCATCTTACTAATAATACACAGGATACAAACACAACTCCAATTGACTACAGCGACCCTGCTCTTTATAAAAAGGGAAGAGTAAAGAAATAGAATTAAAGACATACAACTCAGAATACTCTCATGATCCCTTTGAAATTGCTGAGGTTATTTTTCAATTGGTCACAAATATAAGATTTAGTTACAGGAAAACTACCAGGTTACCCTCGGATATTCTCATCTGGGAATGTTAATGAGTCAAACAAAAACAGAAGTTGTTGGGAAAACTCAGCAGGTCACGCAGCATCCATGCAGAAAGGAGAATCAATGTTTTAGGTCCACAACCCTTCGTCAGAACTCATGTTAATGAGTCAGTTTGGCTCACTCTCCAGCCTGGGTCAGAAGGTTAAGAGTTTGAGCTGCACACCAGTACTTGAGCTCATAGTCCAGGCTGAAGATCCAATAAAAGTGTAAATCAAAGAACAAAGGCAAATTATACTCACACTGCGCAATTTGCAGATTGTAGTGGACAGAGCGGCGACGTGTTTGCTTACAGCTGCTCCATCCATCTCGGCCTCAACAAGTTTTGTCAGCAACATGTCTTTTTCCTGCTGCAAGTGTTTTCTTTCAGTTCTATAATCAAATCAATGGTTGACCACTTTTTCCACATACACATTGATCACTACAACCTTACCAAATTAAGGATAATCCACGATAGGGCCAAACAGCACAAGCATATTGCTAGATATAACATGTTATATAAAATATAACCACCCCCTACCCCAGCACAGATCCTTGACTGTCCAACACCCTGGGACAACCTCTCGACGTGAAAGACGCTATACAAACTGAATTTATTGTTAGCCAAAATGTTGCTTCTAACATTACTCCTCCGATTTTCATTTGGAAAATACATTAAGCTTCATAGTGTGTAATCTTAGTCAGACAATAATATATAGCACCCTTTCACGTGGTCAAAACGTCTCAATGCACTTCACCAGATATATTGTAACATGGATTTTGTGGGTGCTACAAACAGGGATTGATGGCAACATTGATAGCCACTGAGAGAGGATGACTGAAGATAGTGATAATAATGGTAGAATATATGAAAACGAGTAATTTTGTACCGACTAATGTCAGGTTCGTCCGTCATCATCTCAATGTTCTTGCAGAGCATCTGGTTCCTCTGCTCAGTAATTGCCAACTCCTTTGTTACCCCGGCCAATTCCTCCTCTTTCTCTTCAATCAGTCGCTTGGACTCGTTCAACTCTTCCTCTCGTTGTTCCAACAGGTGACCTTTCTTCTCCAGTTCAATCTAGGAATCATCAGCACAATTAAAACTCTCGCTTCTTCTCCAACAGAAACACACTCCCCAATATTGGTTTCCACAATCTTACTGTCAGTTTTGTATATCCACCTCACATATATTTTGTTCTCAAAATATACGGTAAATTCACTTTACAGTGTATTGGTGAAGCGCTTTGAGACGTCTCGATGACGTGATAAGGCACTACTGTATATCAAATGGAAGGATTATTATTATCCCTCAACATCACGACGGCTGATCAAAACATTGCTCAAAAAACGTCAATCTTAATTTGAATTATTCTGCCACATTATATATGTTATTAAGAGTATTAGATTCAGGATGCAGAAAAAGTAACTTAAACTGAACAACCGAATGATCTTCAGACTCTAAATCATTCAAAATTGGTTTCTTGCTCATGCTCTGTCCCAATCTACTGTAAAGCTTACTTTGTTTTTCAATGTTCCCACTTCGTTCATAAGGCTGCAGATTTTTTTCTCATAATGATTCATCTGCTCATGCACAGCATCCTCCTCCTCTGTGGAGAGGTCACTCAGGTGAAGTGTGGAGTGCAATCTTTCTTCATCAAGAGGAGTTATTTCTAGACGATGGGTTGGTCCCTGGAATGCAAGAGGTTTGCAAGGGGAATTTAAGTTACATTTGTGGAATATTCTTGCCCTTCTCCCTCTTATCTTAAAGCCGGTCAAGAGCTAGGAGCTATGGCCAAACATACTGAAAAGTGAACTGATAGCTTCAGGCCCACATTTTAAAGTTGCAATGTTCCCCCCCAAATTCAATTAGTTATTAAACTCAAGCAATTCTATATCTCATACTGGGGAGGGGGCTGATCCTTGCCATTAAAGCCAATTCAAAAATTATTGCGGCTTGAGTGCATGAAATTTCACAGAAGATTTTAGGGGAAATATGCCATAAAATGCTGCTAGAGGAACATGTGGTACAAACCTCCCATTTGTAGCCAGATTCTCTCAATGAAGTTTTTCCTGGTGGAATCCATGGGGCCCTTGTCTTTACTTTGGCTGTTGCTCGCAGGTTCCCGTATTCAAATGCTCCCTTTAACTTTTGCTGGAATTGAAAATACATACATATTTTTTAAAAAGCACAAATTGTAGATTTTGTTATCGTTTAATGCAAGATACGAAAACATTCCATAAGGAACATACTTTTGAAAACTGGCTTATCGGTTATTGATTTAAATAAAGTAACAACAACAAGGCCTGCATTTAATATAGTACCTCAACATGTTGTTGAAACATCAACCAACAACAATAAATTACAATTGTAAAGTGCCTTTCACGTCAGGCAGACATCCCACGGCACTGGATTTACTGTACAAGGATAGTGACTTTGTATTTTGTAGGCAAAGTGGATTTTAGTGTAGAAATGAAACTAAAATAGTCTTTGAAAACAACATTTGAATGATAAAGGGAAAGAGTTTTCTTAAAAAAAACAAAGCGCGATAATTTATTTACCTGGACCCTTTTTGTTGGTGATGGCTTTGGACTCTTTTTCACATGAACATGTATTGGTGTAGTTTCATCTACGTGAACATGGAGCAGAGGAGGTGTTCTAGTCTTCATCTCTCTTCTCAGCTGCTCCAAAAGAGACACAAAGAGTAAAAAGATTCATATGTCCTTTGTTGTTCCAATCAACAATAAATTACATCTGTACAGCACCTTTCACATCGGGAGATCACCCCAAGGTGCTAATGATTGATGTTATTACATAAGAGCAAAAAAAAACTCCAGTCAAAAAAGCGTAAAGAATAAAGAAAATACCATAAAACATATAATTGGGTGATGGAATACGATTCCTCCTCCCCCCACCACCACACACATCAATGAATTTGTGTTATTCTCAAGTGATTTTCATTTGACAAGAGGAAAATGGTTCACTTCCTTTTCCCCGTCATCCACTATTAGTAACCAAGATCAAATACCTCCAGCTACCCCCCCCCCCCCCCCCACCCCACTCCAGCTACCCCCCCCACCCACTTCAACTATCCTCCACCCCACTAGCTACCCACCTCACCACACCAGCTACTACCCTCATCCCACCAGGTACCCCCCACCCCCTCCAGCTCCCCCCCACACCCTCCCCCCCACCCCCACCAGCTCCCCACCCCTACCAGCTACCCCTCCACCACTCCAGCTACACGCCCCCCACCCCACCCCACCACCTCGCCCCCACCCCCACCAGCTCCCCACCCCCCACCATCACCAGCTACACCCCATCAGCTACCCCTCCATCCCGACCAGCTACCCCCCCCAGCTATTCCCCACCCACCAGCTACCCCCCCCCCCATCCCGTTCAGCTACCCCCTCACCCCACCAACTACCCACCTCTACATAGCGAGACACAGACAGACACACACACATATACTTGGGCCCCCTCACCATGCGAGACGCCGTGACTCTTGCCTGTGTGGGTAACGGTTACTGGGCGAGCGGGCGGGGGAGGAGGAGGGGGGGGGTGGGAGGGGGAGAGAGCGAGGCACCGGCTGCTGACAAGTCTCGCGGCTCCCACTTCCGGACGCTCCCGCGCGCCGTCCCATTGGGCAGATTCAAATCCCTTTAACGGCTCCACTGGCCCCGCCCCTCGCCCCCCTTACTTCACTTCATTTCCGGGTCACTGCTTCAGCTGTGGCATTGCTATGGCAACCAGGCTGTGTGTCACCTGAACCTCCTTCTCTACAGTCACCTCACATCGCCACCCCCCACCCAAGCAATAATTAAATAATTAAACAATAATCATCATCAAATATTTGATCTGCTATTTGATGTACTGTATACGTTTCCTTTGAGACGCCTCAAAGCGCTTCACGGAATACACTGTAATGTGTAATTGACTGTGTGTATCTGTGGGCGAATTGCGGCAGCCGTGTGTTGCTTTAGGAATTATTATCAGGCGGGTGAAGTAGGGAAATTTGCCCAAAGATTTCCACCCTGATCTGGAATCGAACCCAGGTCTCTCGCTCGCAAGGCGGGTGCTCTAACCACCGACCCACACGTCTCCACTTCTTAGATCTACTTTGTGTTCTACGTTTCATCAACTCTACTAACGCCCGCCCGGTGAGTGACTCAGGGTTTTGTTTTGTGAGTGTAACAGGACAGGCAGCCAATTGTCCCGACAGTCGTGGATTTCCACACGTATATTTTAGATTCCATGGTGCTTTCGAGAGCTGGGCATATAATAAGATTATAGAATAATAATAATAACCGTAATCATCCTTGCATTTGTTCCAGCACCTTCAGAGGCAGCTCATTAGCCCTTCACTGGATTATAAGTGGAGAGTGGACTGACTTGACAGCTGGCACACAGAAATGTGGCACACAACTGCCACAGAGTGAGTATCCAATCTTGTTTGGGGGATATGTTGGCCAGCACTTCATCTACAAGATGGCAATTATTTGTAACCACAGCCCAAGATAATCCATGGAAAAAAATCATGGAGGAAATTGTCAGTTAACATATTCTCTGTTTTCCTTGCCTATGACCCTGAATGTTTGAGCACTGGTGAACAGCAATTTGAGTCATGTTAAACAAAATACATCAATTAACAAGTAGTAATATTCATAATGCTTTATTAAAATTAATCTTCATTGTTTGCTTAGTAATCAACTATTGTTCTAACCGCTAAATGTGCGCATTCAAGTATCTCGTGATCTCCTTTGCCCATTCAGTTTCTCCAACTTTGTTGCTTTCGACATCCATTTTCGCTACCATTTCCAAGGGATATTTAAAGGATTGGGGGGGGGGGGGGGGGTGAGAAAGATGATCTGAAAACCTACTTTGATTCCATTGTACTGATTTTACCTTGTGGTTGTAGATGCATAGGATAAGCACAAATATTGACTTTTAAAGTTTGCTTAAATGTAGCCCAAACCCAAGATACAATGCATGTACAGTATTTTCTTGTATTTTCAAAAGGCTAACAACATAAAATGCATCAATAATTTCACAAAATCGCTACAGGTCTGTCTCATCTTCATGTTGCCCAAATTTATACAAGTAAAACTGTCCTATTCGGTACAAGTAATTCAACAGTCGCATGAGTCTCAATGTGTTATTTCATTAGAGGTCATTTTTACTGCATGTAAACTTGGAGCATTATGATTGGATCCTATACATAGCTACCTTAAAAAGAAATACATTTTGTAGAGAATAATTGGGTGGTGGGAGATTTGTGGCATAACTGAGGAATAGGTGAATATTATGCAACTCTCAGGTCTAGATTACAGTTGGCCTGACAATACCTCCCACACACCCTCCTGCAAAATATGGAGAGTCTGAAAGTTTAGTTTAAAGTGATCCTTCACATTTGTTCTTCACTCTCAGGTACTCCCTCCTCGGATAGCACTAGCAAGTTTTCCAATGAGAGATAACACAAGGACAATCTCCGACATGGAAGGTCTGCCATAAAGACAGGTACAAATATTGCAAGTTTTCCATTGGAAGAAATTATCATATGTATGAGGTACTGAATAAGTATAAGCCTTGCCATAAATAATTTGTTAGGCCAGAACAAAGTAGCTTGTGAGCGTAAACATTGTGGAGATTCACAGATCGGAAAAATGCAGATTCATGCCCCAAGGTTTCTCACATACCAATTCCCCCAGTGATATCAGCTAACTCCACACACAATCAATAAAGCAGGGGCCTTCTGGGGCTACACCACTCCGAGCCAAAGGATAGATACATCAAGCAGCTGTAGTTATTTACTCAATTGGTTAGTCACGGAGATTATGGTGGTTTTGGAAGAGTAACCAATCCTTTTCAAAGCCAAAATGTTTTATTTTCCGCAAATCCAGATTCTCTGTTGTTTGGGGAAAAATTATCTAATAACCTGTGCATTTTAAACAAGAAAAATAACCAGCAAATCGCCTGAAATCAAGAATCTGAAAAGGCACAGGCTTGGGAAAATACAAAGGACATTATTATTAACTGGAAATGCTATCTATGGCAGAGTTCCTCCTATTTTTGAGCTGGCCTTCAAACCAGTTGCTTGTGATGCCTTCCAACCTGGTGCAACACTGCACAAAGCAACTGGTCTGTAACAGAGTTACTGTAAACTTCAACTTACATATAAACATTACATAGCAACTTAAGCTGTTTCTGGCCTTATATTGTTTGAAGGTTTAGTAAAATTACCTTAAAAGTGAAAAACATACATTATTGACGCAATGCGACAGAAAATAGCAATGTTAAAGAGCAGGCAAAATGATAAAAACATCATTTTAACATGCTTTTTTTTGAGTAAGAAGAAAGATGGTATAAGCGTCCCAGGTACAAACAGGATACAGGTCTTCAAGTGTTGATTATAGATCGATTGTAGGTTGATATGGTAACCGCTTGCCCTTAAACATTTTACATTCACACATTTCTTTGCAGAAATAAAAGAGAACCATTACATTTTTCTTTAATGACTGGCCATGCAGTCAGCATCGTCTTCCATTAGTGATCTCTTCCAAGGAAGAGAATCAGTGGTATGATTTTCATAGTTCAACAGGCATCAATGTTGGATAAAAGCTGGGCAGCATGGCAGAGTTTTTACTGCAATACAAGATAGAACTGGTACCTCATGCCTGCTGCACATGTAATGACCCCAGGAAAGGGACCTAGATCGATGCAAACCATTCAACTTATATTAACATTACATGTGTATGCATTCCAAAAGTTTGCTACAAAACTGCAGGATTTGCAAAAGGATTAGTGAATATCAAACCCTGATGTTGATCTGGCAATCAGTTCAGCCAGGACTCCAGGGAAGTCAGAACTGAGATCCTGGGATGTCTGAGGCAACACATCTGGATTTAATTATTTACTGATGCTTTTGCCAATCCTGCAATATGGATCCTACCGGCAAAGAGATTTCAGTCCATTTTACATTGTTGCAAATGCCACACCCCCCCCCTCCACCAACCAAATAATTGGTGCATTTTGAATGATGAAAAAAAGCCAATGTTTCAGCATTACGCTGTTTACCTGATGAATTTTGTTCTTAACAGTTCCCATGCGTTTAAAGACCGTTTATTGTAATTATGCTTGCAGAGACAATCACACCTTCTACTTATTCCTCGTTCCAATCAAGTGATTTTACTTTCATACTCTAACATCAATACCTTGCACTGTGCAACAGTACAAGCTGGTGACATCATCCTGTAGTGTTTCAATGTTCAGCTTTCTGTTTCTCCTGAATGATTTCCTCCATTCGCTTGTACCATGGCTTGATTTTGGTGTTTTCCATCATATCATTGAAAGCCTCCAGACCTTCCATCACACGGAGCACCCCATAAACAGCCTGCAATAAAAAAAACATTGGAAATGCACTGCCTGAAAGAGTGGTGGAAGTAGATTCAATAATAACTTTCAAAAGGGAATTGGATACTTATTTATAATAATAATAATAATCTTGCATTTGATAGTGACTTATCATGTCTTCAAGGCGTCTCAAAATGCTCACTTCACAGGATATACTGTAAAGTGGAATGACTGTATATTTTGTGTGCAAAATATTACTTTTTACTTTTATTTTCTTTACTTGTAAAATGAAAAAAATGCAAAGCTGCAAAGAAAGTGGGGCTGCTATCATGCAAGCTTTGGGGCAGGTACTGAACGAGGAAACAGCTTTTAGTAGACAAGCCTAGAATTTCTTACCAGGTCAGCCAGATTTGGCGTGCTTCCTCCCATGAACGTCCTGTGACTGCCCACCGCGACTACCCATTTATCGGCCGCTTTGTACAGGTCCTCTCGGACATTATCCTGAAGGTTATGTCTGAAGCCAATAAACAGAAAGTTTAAGCCATGTCTCATCAGAGATAATACCACCAGTGAGTGCCCCGATAGGATGAACAGAATCAGGGTCGACTGTTTCAAGCAATTCAGATGCACAACATCAGGAATAAATCAGGATGAGCACATGTTGCTATCTCAGCTTACTGCAAACAAATACATCAGAATGTGGTATAATCAGACCTGCTTTCTGAACAGTCCCGACGTGAAAGGCACTTGACAAATGGAATTTGGTTTTGTTATGCTTGTTACTTCCAGCCAGATTGTCTTATTCCAGTCCTGAACAAAATAAGGAGCCGATTGGGATTTGGCAAACCTTTTTCTTACTTTTGCCAACGCACGTTTCTCCACTACATTCATAACCGTTTTCCTTCACCCAGTTATTCCTCATACTACTTTGGCTAAAGCAGCACAGTGAGCTTGTTAAGCAGCTTTCACCACAAGTACAATTGCCAATTCCACGATGGAATGGAGCAGCTATCAATCGATTGTCATGTAACTAGGAATTGGAACTCGGGAGTATTCAGAATAATTCATTTGCAACATTTTACTCCAGGATCTAATAGGGGAAAACATCACTTCTCCTGGTTCCTCCTGGTCTCACCAAAGTGCTGTTGCTCACCACCCAGTCTTAAAATAATTAACGACAACTTACTTTGATTTAAGTCTCTTGCTTACAAGGAACATGGCTGCTGCGCCAAAATACTTTGCAAAAAATCCTTCATATTTTCCAAACTTTCCCTCGTGCACTATGTAGTCAAAAGAGGCCAGCGCTTCGCTTGGAGTGCGGTACACATTGGGAGAAATGAGATGAACCAGCCAGTCATCTGTCCACATGCGCCATTTCATTTCTTCTCTGAAAAGCAAGAGAGCAAAAAAAAAACACACTGATCATCTTTGATGCAAAAAAATGAAAGTTTTTTTTTGTCCCCTACTTTGGCACATTCCTATAATCTCCATGAATTCCTTCGAGAGGTCTATCCAAAGGCAAAATGATATTTCAGTGCAGGTTGTTGTAGAATTTAGAATCTTTGAATATGCCAATGGCAACCTCCCTCTCCACTGGCTCAGTATCCAAACCCCCGTGAAGCAAACCGAGACCCTTCTGTATGCGAACTCTGCTGTACAAACGCAAGTTGTTGTTATATAATCAATTTCTTTGTGAGATAGGGATATTGTGTGAATGAGCCCCCATGGACTAAACCGACTTACTTCCTGGCCTCCTTGTTGGGGTAATACTGAAGAACATCCTGATCCTCCAGCATTACCCAGTATTTGTTGTTGAACTCAGTCAACTGCTTTCCATTCTGATCCTTCGACTTCATCTCTGGGTAGAATGAGATCACCCGCTTTAGGTCTTTGTGCCTTCAGAAAAAAGAACAAAATGCTAAGTGAAATGGTAACTGATGCTAAAACAAAGCGCAAATTCTGCAAATCTCACTCCAAATGATCCGTCCTTCGAAAGGCAATGCGGTGGTTTTTGCTGTGGGTGGATTGCATAAAAACTTATGGAAGTGATTCAACAGTAAATCTTACGGTCCCCGCAATTCTATTGGCACAAAGACGCAGAGAAATCAAGAGGTCATATTAGGATTGAGTGCAAGTAGTTTGTTGAAGTCACAATACATGGTGAGGCGACAGAACAGCATGATCTAGGCTTGTGGCTAACCCTAGCCGTTAACCCACATTGTCACGCAGGTGCAGTATTTTCGTTTGCTGCTAGTAGAGTCTAGGGTTATCAGCTTGCTGCTAGTAAAGTCGCGCTGCCGTTTTTTTCAGGCACGGCATCCTCCATTGCAAAAAGAATCGCTGGACTGTAAACCTCAACTAGTAAAGGTGAGAAGCGCAAGAGAGCAGTTTTAACAATAAGTACCAATACAATATTCTGTTATTATCTGTTATTATTTAGTCTAGTGTGTATGGTGTGTGTTAAAAGAACTTTAATTTTTTTGTAGTGGGTTTTTGGCCGCGGGCCGCCCGAACATCCGTCAGGCGCTTTAACCGGCATTGGCCAGGTTAAAGCGTTAAATAGATTAAAGGTGCCAGTTAAACAGGTTTTTACTGTATCACCTTTTGCGCCAAAGGAAGATGCCTCACGAGTTATATTGTAACTACATGGTATTTTGTAGGGAAAGGAGGAAAGGAGGTAGTTTGTGATGCAAACCATGGGTTTAGGGTGGAAGATATGAATCTCACCCGCACGAAAGAGAACATTTCAGAAACAATGGAAAAAAAAATTGCTCAATGTTCTCATTGAACTTACCTAGTTATTAAATAAGTCTTTATAGCACTTATGATAACCGAAGAATCATTGATTTGCTGAAAGATAAAAAATGGTTTCAATATAATATTTAAACGCAAACAATAAAGCTCTACCTTTTTAAAGCCAAATTCAGCCAGGCGTTCATCTCAATGAGCTGCCCAGAGACCTAGAGCTAAAGCAGGAGGACAATGATCCCCTTTGTTAGCACGAGCTGCAGGAATAGATTAAATAAACTCTTGTGTTTTATCTAATCCTTGAAAGGGGACGTCTCAGAGGGGACCTTGTAGAGAGAGATACAAGAGTCTAAATGGGATTGATAAAGTAAACCCAGAATAATGCTATCGGATACATCAAGGCGACAGTCAGAGGGCGCAGGTTCAGAGTTTTAAAGGACAATGTCAGACAGTTTTGATGCAGATCTTTACTTGTATATATACATAGTGGTCTTTGCGCGGGGTAGCATCACGGAGCTACTCGACAACTCACCACCTTGACTTTACGAACTCACCATTTTATCCCCCGGCTCAGCCATTAAAATTGGAACCTTCCGGTAACTGGAAAATTTTATTTCAGTTCGCATGACAGGGTTGACCTCCACCACTTTGTAGGGCAAGCCATGGAAGTCAAGGAAAGCCCGGACTTTGCTGCAGAAAGGACAGGTCTTGTACTGGTACAGTGTGAGAGATAGCTCATCACTGGAATCCTGGAACAAAAGACTCACGAGCATGAAAACTTGGCTTAGAATACTTTCTGAGAAGGTGATCTTCCAATATCATCCAGTTACTGTGCTGCATTGAGGCACCAAAATAGTCTCCTCACTCCCCACCCGTCCACCCATCACCCAACCCACCATTGTTAAGAAGTCGGGGGATGTTATTTTACATGATGGATGATGTGCAAAATTTAAATACTAAATGGCAGGCCTGTGCCCCAGGCAATGATTTAATCAATATCAGCAAAACTACAAGTTAAACTCAGCGAGTTGTTCGAATCTGGAATGCATTGCCTGAAAAGGCCGATTCGATAACAACTTTTAAAAGAGAAGCAGACATTTATTTCAATCAGGTTTCCGCCCTATCCACAGCACAGAAACTGCCCTGGTTAAGGTCACAAATGACATCCTGTGACCAGGGCTCCCTCTGCCTCCTCGTCCTCCTTGACCTATCTGCTGCGTTCGACACAGTCGATCACACCATCCTCCTTCAACGTCTTTCCTCCCACCTCAACCTTCGAGGCACAGTCCTTGAATGGTTCCATTCTTATTTGCACCACCGTTTACATTTTGTTTCTTCCAATGGCTTTTCTTCAAACCCCCGCACAGTTTCCCACGGCGTCCCTCAGGGCTCTGTCCTCGGTCCCCTTCTTTTCACCCTTTACACGCTCCCTCTGGGCGACGTCATCCGCAGACATGGGGTAAATTTCCACATGTATGCGGATGACACCCAGTTGTACCTTTCTGCCTCATCCCTCAACCCCCAGACGATCGATGTTCTGACAGCATGTCTGTCCGACATCGAATCGTGGACGAGGGACAACTTTTTGCAATTGAACGTGAATAAGACCGAGGCCCTCCTGATTGGCTCAAGCCAGCGCCTCCGCACATCGGGCGCTGCCAGCCTCAACATCCAAGGCTGTACTCTCCACCTCACAAAGCCAATCAGGAACCTCGGCATCATGTTCGATCAAAAACTTTCCTTCCTCCCCCACATCCGCACCTTGACCGGCACCGCCTATTTCCATCTGCGCAACATTGCCAGGCTACGCAACTATCTTAACCCCCACGCTGCAGAAACACTTGTGCATGCTTACATCACCTCACGGCTGGACTACGGAAATTCTCTCCTAGTCGGCCTCCCCAGTTCCTCCATTCACAAGCTGCAGGTCATCCAAAACTCTGCAGCCCGTGTATTATCCCGCACCCGCCTCCGTGACCACATAACCCCCACCCTCGCCCGTCTCCACTGGCTCCCCATCCTCCAGAGGATCGAGTTTAAGATCCTCGTCCTCACCTACAAGGCCTTACACGGTCTTGCCCCATCCTACCTAACCGATCTACTCTCCCCCTACACGCCCACCCGGACCCTCCGTTCAACAGGACTTGGCCTGCTCCAAGCCCCCCGCCCGAACCGGCCCACCATCGGAGGCCGGGCCTTCAGTTTCTCCGCTCTCACCTTATGGAATGCCATCCCCCAATCCCTCCGTTTCGCCTCTTCCCTTTCCTCTTTCAAGGCCGGTTTGAAGACTTTCCTCTTCGATCGTGCCTTTTGTTCCACCCCGAACTCTTTTACCTCCCCTTCGTGTTTCACCCCTTCCCAAACACTCCCCTCCCAGCTCGGGTCACACGCCTCTTGTTCAGCGCCTTGGGACGTCCTCCCGACGTGAAAGGCGCTCTATAAATGTAAATTGTTGTTGTTGTTATTTGGGGAGGATGGGTTTTGAGGTTATAG
Source organism: Hydrolagus colliei (assembly GCA_035084275.1). NCBI lineage: Eukaryota > Metazoa > Chordata > Chondrichthyes > Chimaeriformes > Chimaeridae > Hydrolagus > Hydrolagus colliei. Next base: position 3,557,125 of record CM068765.1, on the reverse strand, counting down.
GGGGAGAGCTGGGGAGTGGGATTAAATTGCTTTTTTTAAAAAAAGAGGCGGCACAGACTCGATAGGCCGAATGGCCTCCTTTTCTGCCGTAAGATTCTATGATTCTATATCACCTTTCTTGCCAGGAACATGTCCCAAGGCAATCAGTGTTTCGGACCAGAGCTGGGGGTCGGGATTGGGGAGGATGGAGAGCGGAACAGAGAGGGTCTTGAAGAAGGTAAGGGAGGGTTGAATTTGTGTAAATACACAATAGGATGAAAACTAGCTACATAAAATTGTGATTAAGATCATAAAGTTTATAAAGACATAGGACTGGTTCCAGTTAATAGCATTTTATCACCTGAAAACAATCAACAGAAACATGTCCTATTTTGATTTCAATTTGTCCTGTTCATTCTTTGTTAGTGATGAAAAACGACTTTACCACTGGAACAAAGGCCCAAACATGCCTGCCTGGATCACCAGACCTCATTTGTTTTATTGTCTATCCCATTAATAGATTAGGTAGATTAGAGCTAGTTGGGCAAATTAAATCAATACAAGATTGGGATAGAAACAGCTCCATCCTACAGATTATTCAATACAAGTTAAAGAAACTCGATACAATAAGTTGTTGTGTAACTCAAAAGGGTAAAGGGCAGATATCTGCAAAAAAGGCCTTGGTCTTAAAGGCAATCTGGGAAGAGAGACTCTCTAATGACCCTCTCTCTCTCTCTGATCTGGGATGGCTGACCTCTGCCCCATTTTCATTCTATGCAGACATTCCACAAGTATAGAATTCAGAGTTGCACAGGGAAAGCTTGCCTCAACTTACTTTAAATCCATGAAACACCTCAAGCATATAAAGTAAAGTCTCCCTTTGCTAAACCACCACACATTCACTGATCTGCTAGCTCAACCTTCACTAGAAACCCAACAAAAAGTAGGCACGTACGTGCACACACACACGCACCCACATTCACAGATACTCTCTCTCTCACACATGCAGTTACTGCACACACTCACTCTCAGCAGTTATCAACCTTTCACAAGCCAAGTTGCTGTTTAATAACATTGATTCTAGTGCACAGTATTACCTATTTAAAAATAATAGTTAATACTATAATGTTATAATATTAATATTATAAATGTGTCTGGGGGGGGGGGGAGAAGGAAACAAAACCCTCAGTTTCTGCTACATTAGGATAACAGCCACAGGAAAATGTACAAAGGCAATCATTGCTTAAAAATATCACACACACACACACAGACAGACACAATTACATGCAATAAATGGGGGCAAAATACAACTGCGAAAATAAATTATTCTGTACAGGACTGTCTACACCTGAATCCATTCACAAGGGCGATTGGGCAAAGTGGGGGGAGGGGGGGGAGAGAACACAATCAATGCAGGAGTTACAGGAATAAATAAATGGTCAAACAGAACGAACGCACTGACACCGACGGTTAAAGCGAGGAGTGTGTTGGTCTGTGTGAGTTACCTGTGTGAGCTGCTGCTCTGCCCGGTGCCGCTGCAGGTACAGCCTGGCCGTCTGCCACAGACCCACTGTCCCCCCCAACACAAACACACAGCCCAGGGCTGCACCACCTCTCACCCCGCCAGCCAGCCACACTCTGCCCTGGGCGGGGAACCTGCCCACAGGCTGCAGAGCCCGCGCCCTCTGCCGTGTGCGAGACACCAGCCTGGACCAGGCTCTCACACAGGCAGCTGCCATCTTCACCTGATGCGTTTAAAACATAAAAGGAAATGGTCCCACAGTTCCTGTGAGCTGCTGAAGTCCTCTCCCCTCCCTCCCTCCCTCCCTCCCTCCCTCCCTCTCTCGAAGCTGGGGCTTCACTGACACCTCCTGGTTATCACCTGCAAATGCAGCCTCGCTACTTCATTACACAGCCGTGTATATACATTTATTATTGTGGCTGTTTCGTTATTTCACCCACAAAACACACAGTCAATTCGCTTTACAGTGTATTCCCCGTCGAGAGTCATAGCGGCAATCCTTGCAATTTGATACCGCGCCTTATCACGCCCGGCACCGACACGTCTCAAAGCTGTTTGCGGGATGTACTGTGCAGTACCGTAAAGTGGACTGACTGTGTATTTTGTGGAGACAATTCTGCGGCCGGTGAGACGTCTCAAAGACATCTAACAGAATATATCGGAAAGTGACCCGAGTGTGTTCTTGTGGGTGAAATGGAAGGTAAAATGATAATCCATGATAATGAATAATGTAAGGATTATTACGACTTGGGAGAAGTTAATGATGAAACAGCTGGCATTCTGACCATAACATTTAAGTTTGGGGGGTAATACAGTGATTAAAGAACATTTAACTCGTTACAAAATAACGCCGAACTAACAATGCTGATTTATTTCCAGTTTAGCTGTTATACAGTTTATACATCAGACACCCACTAGAGGTCTAAACCTCCAGCTTTCAAACCTACTCCACCTCATGTGAGGTTTGTAAAGGAGCCGGTCCTCTCTCTCTCTGCCTGCCTGACCCCAAAATATATATAGGTAGATATAATAGAATCAAAATGCTTTGAATTTGTTTGTGTTTCATGTGTTAATGTCATGTTAATATAGATCACCACAAACTCTTTGTGTGCATGTGTGTGTGTATATATATATATACTGTATATATGTTTTGTGCAGGCATTTTCTGGACAATCTCAAGTATGAAAGTCCCTGATCAGCTGTGTTTGTTACATTGTAGAGACTCAACTAGGGCCACAGTGACTGACTCAACCAGGGCCACAGTGACAGACTCAACCAGGGCCACAGTGACAGACTCAACCAGGGCCACAGTGACAGACTCAACCAGGGCCACAGTGACAGACTCAACCAGGGCCACAGTGACTGACTGATCAATCAATCAGGGGACGACAACACCAACAACTTGTATTTTTTAGTGCCCTTCAATCAGAGTGATCTGCGATCAGGCTCCTTGTATCTCAGCCACATTTGAAGTCTGACACAATGTCTGGGCCTAATGGGGAACCCAGGGTTAACGTGGAGAGTGAAGAAGACGATGGAAACGTAGAGGGTAACAAAATATATACGGTTCATAAGAAGCTTTGGTGGTAGCGCTTTTCATGTCGGGAGGACGTCTCAAAAGCGCTTCACAGGATATACTATAAAAAGTGCAGTGACTGTTTTGTAGGTGAAATTGAAAGCAGAAAGGGAGACAGTTAAATGGTTTTATCGTGCCTTTTGTTCCACCCCGAACTCTTTTACCTCCCCTTCGTGTTTCACCCCTTCCCAAACACTCCCCTCCCAGCTCGGGTCACACGCCTCTTGTTCAGCGCCTTGGGACGTCCTCCCGACGTGAAAGGCGCTCTATAAATGTAAATTGTTGTTGTTTATTGATTTCCAGAGAGGGGGGGCTGAAAGCTCAGTGATTGGGACATGCAGGAGGCCTGAGTTTGCAAAGTGCCTTCAATGTTTCCTGGGTTCAATCTAAGAATTCCATTTCAATGTAAGAGGGAATGAGGCACCCGTTTTACATTCGCAGTTATTTATCCAGCTTCCACTAAACCCAGAACTGTATAAAATCACTCTATAGAATCATAGAAACTCAGAAATCGGTCATTCAGCCCATTGAGCCTGAATCAGCTCTACCTGACAAGCCTCTATGTGGAAATGTAAGGATTATTATATTATCTTATGTCAAATGTGATATTTTTGAACCTACCATAGAATATGCAGCCCTCGACCAGACGCTTGACCAAATTAACTCTTGTCTGGACAACCTGGAAGAGAAGAATGACGTCCTCAATGCAAAGCTCAGAGAACTTCTGGAGTCAAATCGCCAAACACGGGTAGAATTCAGGCAGCAGATTGATGGAGCACCCCAACGGCCAGAAGCTAAGGACAATAACTCTTGATTGTGACATTTTTACATTCTGCTCCAGTATATATACTATATATACACACACACACACAGTATATATATATTGTGTCCTGGAAAAGAAAAACATTATTTGCTAGTGGTAGAAACGCTCCTCGAGAACCCCAAATGCTGAACACTGTTTCAATTTACATATTCCTCTCTACTTTTGCCTGATATGTGTCTGTTTCACCTCTTCCATTGATTTAGGCTCTGTACTTGTGGGCCACGTTAGAGGCTGTCAACTTCGAATACAAGGCAGTTTCCTCTGACTGCTTTCATCTGTGAGTGAATGTGGGAAACTCCTTTGTCCCTATCCATATGTATCAGCAAGAAATGTTCTACAAACTGTTAATAACCAGATAGCATTCAATTTCCTATTGTGAGGCAGTGCAACTTTTTGCTCTGTGAAAGAACTACCTGTATAACTTAATTTCAGGTGTAATTTAGCTGATTCTCATTTTATGTTCAAAGAGCGTCAGAAATTGCCCACCTCAAGGAAACTTCTTCCAAGCAAGAAGTTGGTTGGGTTAATGGCCCACTGCGGATTGAAGCCTTTACAGTTTTTATTGGATAGAAAACATTTTAAGTAATCTTATTAAATGTGAGAGGTAACTGAAAATGACATTGAGGATGAAATGCAATGAAGGGATTGAGGAGCATGCAAATGTCAGCAATAATGTCCTGTGACTCTTTAGTGGAATCATCAGTGAAGTCGTCTACATTCACGATGAAAAGGTACCCTAATCCCAGTCACTACACTGCTAAAATCTTGCAAAGACAATGAGACACAGGTAACAATAAGTGTACAGGTGTGAAGGTACTTTGCAGTAACTTGTGTGATTCAAGCCTAAAATCCGGAATGGCTGAGATTTCTAATCGTATCTTGTGTTGAATGTAAATATATTCTGCGATTTGTTGGGAAAATATAAATGTTTCATTCTATCATTGTATTGTAAAGCTGTGTGTGTTCTGTATTCTCTGAAATCTAAATGAAATTCAGAAACTTTCATGTTAATTTCTTTAAAGTATTTCATATTAATTTCTTTAAAGTATTTTAAAGATTTTCACCCACAGAAGTCACTATTGTATATTCTGTGAAGTGCTTTGAGAAGCATCAATAACGTGATAAAGCACTATCAAATGTAAATATTGTTAAAATGTATTTTCCAGCGTTCCATACAAGATTTAATTAAATATTGTCCTTTTGTATGAATCACTAGCAACTATTAAAGGAAATGTCATGTTTAAAAAGGGGCTTAAAAACTTATTGCTAAATGCCAATATTTACTATCAATAAACACATTCATTTAAATGGTAAAAGTATGTGAAGGATGAACTGTAGAACTGAATGAGTTTCCTCTCTGTAAAGATCTTGTACCAGTCAATGCTCAATAGAAATCTGATCAAACAGGTTACGTCAAGTAATCTGTACTCTTAGTAAAGCATTGCATAAAAGCCGGGAAGGTGTCAGGCCTTACCCTGTACTCCCTTCAGTCCTATAATAAGAGCTGCAATAGATCGTAAAGGGCAATGTTCTTAGGATGAGATGTTAAACTGTCAGCCTGTGAAATGGATGGAAAGATTCCGTGATATTCAAAAACATAAGAGAATTTCTCCCGATGTGTGGTGCTACTGGGCAGCTGTGGAAATATAGCCCAGAGTCAGTGCATTTAGTGAGACAGAAATCTGGACACAGAAATATACTGTTCTATGGAATCTAAAAACTAGACTATCTTTGTGTGAAATGATTTCAAATCACCTGCTTCAACGTTGCTGTGACTGGTGCACAGATCATGTGAAGATTAACACCCTACCCACCCATCACCAGAATTTCCTGCCATTTTATCTTACCCTCTAAAACAAACACAATGAACTGGGGTAGCTGATCAAAGAAAGCCAAGCACATTGAATATCCAGTTAAAGAGGAAACATTAGAAGAATGATTCAAATTAGAGCTTTTTGACAAACAGCATGTTGGTTGAAACACCTTTTGAAAAATCAAATAAAAACTTCACACAGTGAAGTTCAATCACAGCAACTGAAATAAACATCATTGTCTTCAAACAACACTGAGGACAGGGGTTTATTTAGTTCTCAAGGAAAGATTACAGTACTCACACACATTAAACAGAATGTTTGACTTTAAAAAAAAAGTATCCAACATGAAAAGGACTTCCATCTTAAATAAAGGCAATCTTTTACGTTCCATTATGTTCATACACCAAACAGTTGTCCCTTCACTTCAAAGACCCCTTTCCTACAATTACAATTTTACATTTTCTAGAGTGTTGGTAAGGAATGAAGAGTTAACTGCTGACGATGCATTTATTTCAGTACTTTACATTTGAGCTTGAACAATGTGCTTCGGGTTCTACATCAATCCAGAAAGCCGGGGAAGGGAGGGGGTGATGAGCAAACAAGAAACAAAAAGCTCCCTGGATTTTGACTGCTCCCAACAATCCCCATTTCCTTTGGGTTAGAGGAGCCCGAACATAACTGGAGGAAGTCCGTACACTGCAATACCTGTTAGAAGCTGAATCAAACTGACGAATGATTCACAAATCGAAACCTACCCAAGCATTTATTCTGGTTGCAAAGGCAGACAAAGCACAAAGTGTTGCAGAAATACTGAGACAAAATAAAAGGACATGGACCTTCGTCCACCACTAAACCTCAGCGCATCACTGGTGACTGTGATCCACTGATATCCTAGAGAGCCATGCCCTCCCAGACAAAGAGGGTGTATGGAGATGAGTCTACATGGTGTTGGTTGGGCAAAAATACACAATAAGTTAAATATTTACACAGAATTTCTCTCTACCCCATCCAATCCCAGATTGAATATACTAAATCTGTCCAAAATAACCTCCTTTTGTCGCTCTTGTTACAGTAGGTGTAGATGTAATTTAGATCGTGTGATTGATTTGTTGCATCTAAAGAATAAACTATCACAGGGTAAGGATTTTTTAACCCCACCTGAAACAATCTGTGATGAATTATCAGTTGAATAAAAATCTCACGATCCCGAACCAGGTCACACAAAATATTTGTAGGCTGCTTGAATCAGACTGCAATACAACACAAATTACATTCATATTGTGTCTTTTATGTCGGGAGGCTATCCCAACGATGCCGGACAATTGAGGGTTTGCACCTGAACTGCAGATGGGTTGGTTTGGGGCGAAAGATGACCAAAGACACGGTCAAAGAAGGACATTGAGGCCGTGGGAAGGGGCGAGGCAAAGGGACTCCTCCGACACATGTATTTGCTTCAGATTTTGTTGTCATTAAAACGGGAGAAAATTATATTGAATTAAAAAGCTGTACACAATTACAGTGGGAATCCGTGACGTCTACTTGGTCAAAAGGGCAAACCGTGGTTAACTGACTAAGTTAAGAAGCTAGAACATGAACTTCTTGTAAATCACTAGGCAGTGAAGTTCAACAAATTCTGCGGGACTACACAAAAAAAAAGTGAGACCTGAAGGCTGTATTTGTACTGGGAACCAAGCAGAGTCTGTGCGGGGGGGTGGGGGGGGGTGAAGAGAGAGAAACATATCCAGGAATAAATTCCAAAATCTCAAAGGGCAAAAACAATTCACTCAGTAATGAATCAGTAGTTGATGACTCAGCCAATGCAAGGGTTTGCACATTCCAGTTGATTGTTTAAGCCTTGCTGAGCCGCTAAACGACGGTATTTCTGCGAGACCAGGACGGCACGGTTTGCAGCTGTGGGTGCAGCTGGCATCATCTAACATGGTGCAATTCAAATCGAGGGTTGGACATTCAAAATACGTTGTGGAAGTTGTAAGTTCAACCTCTTTAAGAGTTTTGCACTGTACAGAAGCTAAGTTAGTCACCACCTGCACTGTCTTTAAAGTACTTTTGAAATGAGGTAAACTGCAGAGTTTCACACTTAAAGAGAGAGGACACAGAAGACCAGGACACTGTGCCAAAGTTACACACCGAGCGAGCTCAGACCTGTTGAGTTTGAGTGTCAGTACATTCTAAGCTGCTGGGTGATTTTGATGATCTGCCACCAATGGTAATAAGCATAATTAGTAATCCTTGCGTTGACGGAGTAGCCTCATCACGTCGCTGAGACGCCTCAGTGGTAGCCAAGCTGTGGCGGGAAATTGCCTCTCCACATTTGCACGGGTCAAAATAAGTCCGTGTGAGATCGATCAGTCTACCACAGTGTGAGTGGGAAGAGCTGTACCGGACATTGTAGTGTGTCATTGGAACGAGGGCCACGATGGTAACAGTGACCCACTCCCTTCCCAGGAGGGAAAAATAAAAAGCTGAAACAGTTTCACAAATGTCATGTAACGAGTACAAATTTCTGACATCAATGCCAGGGGCTGCATTACAGCCTTGAGCCTCAATCCCAGCCCTATGTATACAATTGCAAGGCCTGTGTGTGAGTTTGGGTGCCCTAGGATTATGGTAAATTGCTTCCTTTTTAAAAAACGAAATCTGGTGTACACATTGCCTCCGGGGGAAAAAATCCATCACCGTCAAGTGTGCGACATCCATCAAATAATTTTTAGGGTTCTACCAGTGTGATGTATGGACTAGGTCTTAATGATAGTGTTCATTCTAGGTTCTGTATCTTTTCCACTTTATACGAAAGCTGACCCTAGGTCAGATGCAACGCATGGTTCCACTAAAACTAACACCACACACTACCTAAAACACCACACTCACAAGCAACCCCTAATGCTTTTCAATGTCTCCCACTGGACACGGACTGATGATTCAGCTGGATCTCAAGGCAACTTTCTGCCTGAACCAAGTGTCGCAATTGATTTGACTGAGAATCCCTGGCCCCAGAGATAAAACAGGAGGTCAGGCCACCCTGGTGAAAATGCGTAGTACACCATCAATGATATCACGTTCATAAAACAAACTACAGTCTGGTTCGGAGTGAATCACATTTAGTTAAATCTTTGGATACAGACCATCTCTCTCTCTCCAACTTAAAACGCCTCACTGTCGTGTCTACTTCTGCTACAGATCCAAAGAAAGACCGCATTACTTATTAGGACACTACAATTAATTATCAACAGGAGACACACACATGATTCTTCCTTTCCCACAAGGGTGAGAGAAAATACATAAACCAGCTCTCACTAGCAGTGGCTCGATCTATAACGGGGATCGCAAATGTTATCTCATTCACAGTGAGTGAACCAGATTCAACCAAACCTAACCCCCGCACTGTTTTAAGTTACTCTAGAACGATGTTGGATTCTTAATTTATTTATTTTTCCTTCGTAAAGAGCAGCGACGGCCTTTGACTGCTCTCCCATATCTGGTTTTGGGGGGGCTGCTTCCCAGGTCATCATTTCCTTCACTTTTCCCCTCGGGTTCCTCACGCTGATTTTCCGCTCCTCTGCTCGGCTGACATTTGTCTTTTTCGCTGCGCTTTTCAATCGACTTGGGATTCGGTTTGAGTTCTTCAGGTTTGTTGGCTTTGCCCGCCACCGCCGGATTCCCAGGAGTGGAGTTCAGGTCGTGTGCGTCGGGCTCAGCCAGCGGACGCTTGTCCTTCAGTTCGCCCGGAGTCACACTCGTCTCATCTAACAACAAAGTGTCGTCCATCTCTTCATCAGCTAACTCTGAACTGCCGTCTAAACCTCCCAGATCGATATCTTCGTCAATATCTTCCTGGCTCGAGTTTGCTGCCTTGACGTCCTCCGAGGAGCGAGTTGTGACATCTTCCTTGCCTCCAGGGCTGGCAACGATATCGGACGGTGTCGCCTCAGGCTTGGGATCCATCCCCTTGGTATCGAGGTTGCTCGTAGCGGAGCTCTGAGATGTTTGACCAGCCTCCTCTGGCTTAACATCCGTTGGCTTCAGATCACCTGCAGACACTTGACTGCTCATCCCAGAAGCAGTTGGCCCTTGACCAGATGTCGGCAAACTCTCTTGGCTTGCTTGTTCTTGGTAATTCTGTTTTGACAAAACAAAAGCAGAGAACAATATGAAAGGGCAAAAACATTCAGAAGTCAATTGAGCGACTGCACATTCGTAATTAAAGAGCCCATCATCCTTGCGTTGACATCAGCGTCAATAGCACATTCTTTTCCCTTTCAGATGGTCTCAAGTCTGCCCTATAACTCGCACTAAGAGGCATGTAGAGAATATCAACTCATTTCCCTTGTAAAGTGATACCAGTTTTGTACTTGGCAGTAACGCAGTGTAGATCACATCACAGTATTCCACGACAAGGACGCTTTTCGCACAATTATCAAACCAGAAAGATAAATACATTTGCCCAAAGTAATTAAGGAATGCGTCTCCTTATTACAGATGTTAAACCAAGGCCCCGACTGTCTGGTCAGGGGGATGTTAAAAGATCCCAAGGGACAATTCGAAAAGAAAGGGAGTTTCTCCTGGTGGCCTGGCCAACAATTCCCCCCAACATAATAAAAAATTTGATCTTTCACTTCATGGCTCTTGGTGGGACACTGTTGAGTGTAAATTGGCTGCCATCTTCACGTGCAAAACACAGTCACTGCATTTTAAGGTATATCCTGTGATATTTGGGACTCCCTGCTGGCATAAAGGACGATATTCAAAATGTAAATATTATTTCACATTAAAACATATTTTAGCATGTTCCACATGTAAACTTTTCAAACACTGCCAAGTCCGTTCCCTTGGATTGTGAGGAATCAGCTCTGGGATTCAATAAGACCTTTAGGACAGATCGACAGCAGGTCATGTAGAAGTCTGTGCAGAGCTAAGACCAATGATCTGCCTCTTTGTGCCTACAGAATCATCTGAACGTCTTCCTATTGCTTGGTTTTCTTGATTATTAATCCTATTAATAGACTTTTGCAACTCAATCTGATGAAGTACAAGACTTGAAATGCTATTTTTCCTAGCGTCAGAAGCAAAGGAAATGATGGAACTTGCTCCAGTTTCTCCCACCCCCCCCCTCACCCCACCTCCGTCCAGCTATTTCCCCCTCGTCGTCCTCCGCTCAAGTCAGCCATTTGGCTGTAGTACGATTCCGGATGCCCTCTGACACCTCACCAAGGCAAGAGCTACGTGACCATGGTTGGGAAGGTGGGAGAAAAGAGAGGGATCAGTATCACAGCTGAGTTTATCTTGGATTCGTCTGACATCCACTGAGTTGAACTTTCCGGATATCTAAATCCTATTTAGGATTTCACTTTCTCCAGTTGTTAACATTTTAGACAGAATATGAACCAGAGGACAGCAGTATTGCTTCAAGACAAGTCGCCCCAGTGATGTCAGGTTGATGTGTCCCCGATCTTACCAAGATGCTGAGATCAGAAAAGGACAGGATCCTTTTCTCTAGTCAGGCACAGAAATTCAGACTGGAACATTTATGCATACATAAAAGACTGGAGAATCAAGAAAGGATAATTAAAATAGTATGTCAAGTAAACACCACTGCGTGAGTTTACAATCAGTGTCCAACTGCACTGTCTAAGGATTCTGCAGCCAGTGTACTGATACTGAACACTTCGATACCAATGAGAAACTAATAATCTAGCTCACGTGGGTATGAATAATAGATTTACAGTTGTTTCCTTTCTTAGGTTTATTGATCTGAAACAACAGGATTGTAGCCAATGTATCAGTCCGTTATCGTTTGCTAGTGTATCTTTAAGACGGTAGATCATGAAATCCAAACATCTAACCATATCTGTCAATGAAATGGATCAAGCCTTGCATCTAATAGTAGCTGAAGATCACATTCAAATGTTATAAGCTGGTGTGCACATTTTCAAAAACTCAAATGAATACATGCATCACAAACAATAATTTCCATCTTCTGTTGTCAGTGACGGGGAGCAAAAATTAGCCTGGTCTGGTGTTTTTACCCTTTGATCACTGGATGAAATATATGATTGACAATGCAACCTCTAGCTTTATAGTTTCAACAGAGTTGTTGCTAACATGCCAGAGAGATTGGTTGCAAATGCCATGTTGCAAGAAAGAGAAATGCAATATCACACAGATTAGCAGGTACCAATGTGGCTACAGAGATCAGTAGCTCCACGTATTGTGAAGGGAAAGGACAAACAGGTGGACAGAAAATATTCAAATGAAAGATGGAGCAACATGGAGGGGTAACCAGACTAGAGCAATATTCTCAAACACCTTAATATAAAGCAAAGACAGAAAAGCACAACATATACTGACACTAACAAAACAGTTCAGTCAAGATGAATGTAGAAATCACAAACTTGCTCAAATGTGCCTTCAAAAGTAACAACAGGATTCCTTCATCGCAATTTTTCTGAGCGACAGGGCAGTCTTTAAATACCAGGACAGGTCTTTAAATATTTGGGTTTCTCAGGTGCATGAAAGCCATGTACAGCAAGGTGGACAAGCAGACTTTGCTCAGAGTATGTAATTCCCCAACCCAAAACGACCTGTCATTGTTCTATTCTGCTCCTACAACATTTCTGCGCAAAACGCCACAAATTTAGTATCGAACCAAAGAATAGTATTGTTAAATCGTTACTGTAGTGGTACTGGTGCTTAATACTCAGCTGCGGTTGTTATTCGTAGCTGATCCATGATTGGTCTTTAACTACATGGCTGCTTGTGCAAATCAGTTACTGTCATTTGTTTCCAGAATACTCCTGACATGAAAGGTGTCAAATATAAGCATTATTACTAAAAAGAACTGAAGTCAAGACCACTTCAATCTATTCACCGAGGTGCCAAGCAACTCGTTTGGTAGGTGTCTGAATCAATTAAACTTTGGTGTTAGTTCTCAAATTAAGCAGACATTGATTCCCATATTGTCACATTAGCCAGTTATTAAGATGTGGTGGTGGTGGGGGGGGAGGGGGGGGGGGGGGGGAGGGGGGAAACAAAGCACAAGATCTGAACAATTGCTAACCTAATGTGGACAAGTTCAGATCAAATCGTTGTAGCGCCAGGAAGATTAAACGTTCATTGAACTGTTTGGGAATTTTTATTATTGGAAGATTCCCAATTGATCTGGGAAATGCTGGAACTGAAGGGACATCAAAGCAAGTTTGAGACAATAGAATCAGAGAGAGAGAGAGAGAGAGAGGCATAGCTCGACACAAATGGGGAAACAGAATGAGAGAGAAAAAACAGAGTGAGAGAGAGCGAGAGAGAGAGAATAAAACATAGGCCACATCACGAAACAACCATCTAACCTGAAGGTTCTGAAAATGCATCAGTGACTTGCAGTGGGTAAACCTGGCAGTGGACTCTGAATGGTAGAATTTGTGACACAACTTGCAGAGGAAACCGGTCACAGGGACCACAAATTCCTGGCCTGTGGAGGGGAGGGGAACCAAGATGATCACTGTATGTAACATTGAATGTGACCTCATCATTAAACACATAAAACAAGAAATAAAATAAATCAAAACTGGAAAAAACAAAAACGCATACAAGACTGTTTTTTTTTAAAAAAAAAGAATCAGTTGTACAACAAGAGTTCCGATCAAGAGACAGTCCCTCTGCCTCAGTCAGAACATTAAGCTTTTGGTTAAAGCTTGATGATTTGCTGTGACGCACACAAAAAACAAGAAACCACCTTTCCACACTTCACAGATAAAATGTACACATGAAGGTGTGTGAGATGAAGGCTTTGTGATATTGTGATGGAATGAGCACAGCAGTGGGTTTAGATGTACCGAAGTTAGAAGAATGCTACAAGAATTAGTCTATTCATCCGTGGTAAACGGACAGAAACTGGATACTCAAAGAGTAATCTGAACAGTAAGATGTTTCTCACACGGAACAACTGAGCATTTGCTGCTTCTGTAAGAATGTTTCTGCAGGATAAGCAGGCGTCCGCCAGGAACCTAAAACTCTCAGGTAAAGCAGAAAATGCCATAAGAACACCAACTGTGATCGTTTAAGCAAACAATTATTTCAGAACTCCCACCTAACCGTAGCTCACTGCTTTTTATTCAACAGAATTCTGCATTCAATTTATTTTTATTTTCTTGTTGTGAGAATTGCTCTTCCCTCCAATACTCTTCCCCAAAGTGGCTGTTCTTCATAAGTAAACCTGGACCAGTCAGATCTTTGACCGACTGGGGGGACAAGACAGCAGAACCCAGACCCGTTCATACACCAGTACTTTCTAGCAGAAGTCCGGGAGCAGAAGCCCTGGCTGAATTATTCCTCCTTCCCTACCCCAAGGGCAACTGTAGCAGGCAACTCCTCACTGCATGCCTGTGAACAGACCAGAATGTAGTACCCAAACAGTGTAGACAGCCTCAGATAGCTTTGTACAACAATTAAAACAGGTGACATGATCAGTTGGAAATAGTTACAAATGACGTATCCTCCTCTATATCAAACAATTCCTCGCCATTGAATTGAAAGGAAGAAATCTAACAGATGAAAACATCACTACAACGGATGTATTCCCTCATATACTCTCTCATGTTGGGCCATGCTATCTAAATTCATTTGGTTATCTCCAGACACCGCAAGCAAACACAGGAGAGGAAAGTCAACGGGTTTGTGCAGGTTTGTGCAGATGTACCAACTGTTTCCACTGTGCAAAACACAGTGGAAACAGTTGGTACATCTGCTTCAAACCTACACCAGGTACGAAATGCAATCAACATTCAGCTTATTTAACGGGCTGCTCAATGAGAGGTGTGTTTTTGAGCCTGCTGTTGTATTTAGGATGAGGCAGGACAGTGAAAAGAAATTAAGACTTTCTCTTACTTTGCACACTTTAGAAGGCATCAAGCGTTCCAGGCCAGATACACCAATGACAGATGGAATAGACTTCTCTTCGAATTACAGTGTCACACCTAGAAGTTATAACAGTTCTAGGTTTTCAATTAACAGCATTAGCATACAACTCAGAGGGCAGATGTGCACGAAGCTTTCCTTTCTCCTTGACATGAGTCCTTCAGCTTAGTCATTATGAGGTTTTGAAAGAATGTCCATCCTGGATTCATTAAGCCAACCACAGAGATAAAAAGTACTAGATCTGACTTAAGCCACAGTATACGTTTCGACACCAGTGTAATATTTTATTTAGGAAAAAAATAAAGCTAGAATGAACAGCAATACCAAATTCTAGCCTTTGATGCTAGCTGTAGCAAACAACGAGCTCCAGAAGACAAGTAAAGAACCTAATTAGATAAAGCATCACATTTAAAGAATGAATGAATATTTTAGCACCTGTGGTTACAGAGAGCTGAGCACTGCAGAAATGTCTTGAGGAACACCCAAAGCTGATTCATTTAACCCAGTTCAAAATACTTCAATTTTCAAATATCTTTGGCAGTCGGGATAACGTTGCTTGCCTTGAAAACACAAATGTCCTAACCTCCGAACAAGGAAAGCAGTACATTTCTTTGCGTTGTCCGTTTAAGAGACGTTAATGACAAGAGAGCTGATTAAATGCAAGGAAATGCACCACTGTCTTAAGTACTCACCATACACAGCCTCCGAATCATGTGGTTCTTTCTCAAAATCTGACAGCGAGGCCTAAATATACAAAACACAAGTTCACCTTTTTTTAAATAAACCAAACCAGTTTCATATTTAGTCCCCTCAAAACACAGCACATTTCCTCGCTCATTCAGGAAGGGACAATAAACTTCAAACTATTCTACACCTCTGATATAAGTTTAAAAGGAATGCAATTTATGTTGACAAAACAATTTATGATATATATGGATTTTTAGAAGGCATTGGATAATTCTCAGAGAGAGCAAAAGATTGGAACCACCCACACAAGAGAGAGAGTGAGTGAGAAAGAGAGGAGAGGAGGGAACGAGAGAGAAAAAAAAGAGAGCAGCCACACAGGGGAGTCAAATATGATTTGAATATGAACATATAAGGAGTCCAGAATTTCAAGTTCTTCATCACCCAGTGAAGGTTCAGAAGACGAGGGTAGTTTTATAGCATAACGATAAAGGTATTGTTTAAATCAATCCACAAAACTGTGCGTGACCTTTAACACATTTGTTGTTTAAAAAGTAGATTACAACATCCATCATCTTGGCAATTGTTTAGATTTGACCTTTGAAATGCTGTGTAATCCTCGCATTACTATAAGACCGTAGTTTCATCACGAACCTGCTGAGATTCTCTTTCACTTAAACAATCAGACAGGCTCTCGCACTCCGCTTCACTCATCCCTTCCTCATCATCTTCATCGAAGCAGCCAACGGCATCAACAGTGATCATGTCCTCTGGGTCATCTGGTCCAGTCTGATCTTGGGTGCTGCGCTGTTGTTTGACCTTAAACAGGTGGAATTCAGATACAAGGGGCTGTTACACAGGCTTGCAATGGAACCCCATTCACAAAACCGTGGCACTTTGTGGCCATTTCAAACGCAAGTAATAACAGAATAATAATCCTTGCATTTGATATAGTGCTTATCAAACTGTTAATATAGTTTCAAAGCATATCAAGGAAAATAGCAAAACACGAATTCTAGGTTTTCTAGATTCAAAGCCTGGTCTGCAGTAGATGTCGAGACGTCTCAAAGTGATTCACAGATTATGCTGCAAAGTGAATGGACTGGATATCTTGTTGGTGAAACGCAGCAGTCAATTGCGTACAGCAGTGTCCCACAAACAGTTGTGGATTGAGTGACCAATTTTCTTTTATTATTATTAAGCATTTGATTCAACATGGCGGGTGGTCATCTTAACATGCGTCGCTGGATTTACTAGAAAGTAGTCAGTCATTTATTTTACTTGGAGATAAAAATGGCGGCCAACATTTTGATAACAAGTAAAAGTGCCTGGAAAAGCTCCACATACCTCTACCACTTTCTGCTTGTGCTCGGATGACTTCATGTGCTCCACAAACTTGCGAGGGGTTTTGAAGTATCGGCTGCAGACAGTGCAGAAAGGCCGTAGGGAGTACTTAGCAAGCTGGTAAAATACAGAGAACATTATCACACGACGAAAAGCGTGGATTTGGTTTGTGGTCTCCCAACTAATCAACCCCCGAAAGGACCAGCTTGTCAATCAGAAATGCCAATATACCAGATCGTTGAACACAAACAGTGATTTACTTAAAACAATAAAGACTCTCTCATTTCTCCCGATAAAAGAAAAATTGGAATGGTAGGTGGAAAAGGAGCTCCAGTCAGAAGAAGGCAGCATTTTAAAATCATAATTGTTCATACTTAATTTACACTTTAATACACTGAAGCATCTCACTGTATTGAGTTTTTAATTAAGTCTTAAGGATTGTGTATTTGTAGGTGAATATTTTCTCACTAACATATATATGTGGTGCAAATATATTACTTTGTCCACATAAAGAGCCTCTAATTCATTCTTTCTATCCATATCTACCTATTGCCAAGTTAAATACGAAAGATGATTTGATGAATTGTCAACAAGGGCGATAAACTGAAGATTAAGTTGGCCAAGTTGTTTTTAAACGCAATTACTGCCTGTGGTTATTGAAGCGGACTCAATTACAAGATTTAAAAAGCAATTAATTCGATAAGCAAAACGTGTGTAAATATGCAGAGCACAGGATTAAGAACAGTAAAGAGCTGGCTTGATAGGTCCATTTGCATTGCCCTGTCCGTCCTCTGCCATTCCTTGCGAATCAGATTTCTAATGTCAGCAACTTTCCCTGCTCTTAAGCAGTAGAATCATAGAAAGAAACATAGCGCTATGACTGTAAGCCAGAAGAGTGAAAAACACAATGGCTTGCCTCATTTTCTGGGACCCTTTCTGCTTATCATATAAATACTCGAGTCATTTCATATGTCTACCACATAAACTGGTTCACAAAAAAGAACAATCCTGTCATTACAGGAAAAAAAAAGGACATTTGCCCTGAAACATTTTATTCATTATTACCATGTTAAACACACCCTGAAAGTGTACATTTCCTCCCTTTACCTTGTGTCTCCGTGTCCTGCGGTGTTCAATGACATTCCCTCTGAAATGGGCCTGACAGGTGCTACACCATCTCTGCTGCTTGTTGTCGCTGTAAAAACACAACAGAGATTACACACCTAATAATAACCCCTCCAAAATAAATCAATAATAAATTGGTCATTTCAACCCACGACTGTTTGTGGGGGACGCTGCTGTGCACAATTGGCTGCTGTGTTTTTGCCCACATATATACAGTCAATTCATTTTACAGTATATTCAGTGAAGCGCTTTGAGACGTCTAGAAGATGTGAAAAGCGCTATTTCAAATGCAAGGATTAATATTATTATTGCTACCAACACCCCACCTCATAGATGTGCCAACAAGAGAGGTTTCAAAATGCTCTGGGCATTTTTACTCGGTCAACGTGCACCCACCTGTCTTTGTCTACGCCTTTCTTATGGGCTTTTCCCTCCTCAGGACCCAGACACACAAGACTCATCTGATGAATTTCAAGCAGTCGTTGATGGTGCCGTGTCCCATTCATGTGGTTCTGGAAGTTCTTGGGAGAGACAGAGAGAGTGAAGAGCATATTACACAACAGGTTCCTGCTATGAGATTAAGCCAAGGGACTTCACAAGAATATTTTGTGAGTTGACATACAAGTTCAGTATTCGGCCATCGGGTAATAAATAACTACCAAGTGTTCAGATCGGGGGGGGGGAGGCAGCACTAACGTGCCAGACTAACATGGGCTGGACGCTTCAAGAAACCCACGGTTGAAAGTGGAACACACCTATACACGTGGCCTCTAACACAAACATATCCAGTAGTCAATGATGAGAATATGGTGACCATTAAATTTATCAAAAGAGTCAAAAGATACAACAAACTCCTCGGTCTTTAAGAAAGTTTAATTAAGTTGTTTGGTTGTGGAACGGTAGAATTTCTATCTCGTTCGGTATTCAATCGACTTTGTTTTTCTTTCTATGCACCATTTTTCTTTACCTGTTGATTGTGGCAGTTGGAGTTGCAGATGTAACAGATGAATTTGGCCGAGAGAGAGTTCAGATCCTCCATGGTCTCCTCGCCGCCCTTGGCCCCGGAATCTGGCGCTGACGTGCTGATGGCTCGGCTCTCACTGCTCTGCTGGATTGTCACCTTCAGTGTACTAACTGTGTTCAGCACCTGTAAGGCACACGATTTACTTGCAACCAAATGCAAGAATCCTGTAGCTCAGTGGTTAGAGCGCTCGCCTTACAAGCGAGAGACCTGTGTTTCAAATCCAGGCAGGTCAGGGCGAAACCTTGGGCAAGTTTCCTTACTCCACACGCCTAACAATAATCCCTCCAAAAAAACCCCCACAATAATAAAAACTGGTCATTTCAATCCACAACTGTTTGTGGGTCGCTGCTGTGCGCAATTGGCTGTCGCGTTTTGCCCATGAATAAATACCGTCAATTCAGTTTGCTCAAACACAGGTCTTACACTTGTATGCCTGAACCAGTGGAAAAAAGCATTATAAAAGCAATAGCTTTACAGGGTGACACAGCCAAACTCGGGCAAGCTTTCCTCCTCTTAATAATTTCCATGAATTTCACTCATCGATTGGAACAACTTAATTGTTTGTCGCCGTTAAACAAAAACTTGCATTTACACAGCGACTTTCGCGAAGGATAGCACCTCATCAATCAGCACTCACCTCAGTGTTTTGCTCTACATTTTCTGACGTCCCACAGTTTTCTCGTTGATTGGTTTCTGTGAATGGGTGCAAAACAGTGTTAAGAAGAAATGAGTAAGTGCTTCACTGGGCCTGGCTAATTTGGTTGTGCTTTTGCCTTGATTTCAAGTTCTTCACACTCATTTTTCAAATCATCTCCTGCTTCCACCTTACTATTTGTCCAAACTGCTCACAACCCCACTCCACCACCGCCCCTTCACTGGCTCGACTCCTACACATCCCACTGATAAACTGGCAGCATTCGCTTTATTGTTGTTTGTGGGACGTTGCTATGTGTAAATTGGCTTCCACATTCATCTACAAGCACATCGTAACTCCACTTCACAGCAATTATCTGTAAAGTGCTTTGGGACATTTGGCATGTCACACACTATAGGATTATTATTTCTTCATGGAGATCGAGCCCCAGGAGTACCTAGCTCCGTGAAGCGCTTTGAGACGTTGATAAGAAGTGGAAAACGCTACATACATGTAAGGATTATTAATATTATAAATAGCTCAGCAGCTTGGAAGCAAATTCTTTGAAGCGCTTTGACGTAAAAAGCACTGCATTCATTGCAAGGAGTTTATTTTATACGGTGATTTGCATACTGTATACTCTTTATAAAGTGCTACAAAAATGCACGTCTTTGCTTTCCCTTCCATCATCGAGTCTACTCAGGAACTCTGAGTAAGTTACTGAGTTGACCGAGTAAACGGGACGTCTGCTAAACATATCGACAATACCTTTACCTTGCAGCTCATTTCTCACGTCCTTTCCTGGACCTGCGCTGTTTGAAGTCACTGGTTCAGCGGTGTCAGAGAATTCAGGATTATCACCTTCACCGCTGTTAGAACAAACAAGAGTAACATACAGAATGTTAAAAGAAATCGCACTGACACATATGTCTGCTACCCCAGATTCCGTTTTCTTGAGGCAACTGGGTGGAATACAAAAACACAAAGCATTCTGCACTGAAACACACAAGATACCAATAAGAGGTTCATACAAAACGTGCATTGAAGAGGTGATTGTAAAGATTTTGTGGTGGTTAGTGGTGGTGGGGGATAGAGTAGAAAATCTAAATTTGAAACACCTTTCAAGTCTTCGCCTTTTTACTTGCGGCTCATTTGCAGCTTGCGAATCACCTTCAGTTTCCAGCGGTATTGAATTAGATGCATTTTCTGAGTCACCAGTTTTGTTATCTGAGAGAAAAGCACACACTCATTTTGAGTAATTTTATCACCTGCTCTTCATTTGGCTTTTCTTAATCATTACTAGGAATATGTAGAGATGTGCTTGTGTTGCTGCTCATGGTGACTGAAGACAACAGAGACTGGAAATTCGATTTTGTCTTATCCTTTGTTCTTATAAAATAAAATTGCGCAGAATTATTGGCCTTGGATTGAAAGGCTTTAGCCAAACGTAACTTTGTTAAATCTTCAAAGGTTCAATATGAAAATGGGGTTTTGTTTAAAAAATTGAGGAAAACTGAAATCAGGAACTTTAATGAAGAAGTTTAATTTAGAAATAACATATTCTTCAACCTTTTAAGGCAAAATATTCCTTTGGGTTAAGCCTTGGTGGAATTTCAGGCCTTGGATGTCATTTCAGCTGCTAAGTTTCAGACAATCAAGTTTGCGCTAAGACTTCCTGCAACTTGGGAGCTCAGTTGTGTGCATCCTGACAAAGAAACTAAATGGTGCAGAAAGGGGAGGGGGGGAAATCGACGCAATTAAAAAAGAGTCACTTGAATCAAAAAGGCCACAAAGACCTCACTGACAGCACCAGGCTGATTAGTAAAGATCTGCAAGATTGTGAATGGTACGAGGAGCCAAGAGAAAGCAGCAAAGCTTTTCAGGAAATGGCAGCCCATTGACCTAAATATTCATGTGTGAAGTTAATAATTTCTAACATTGCATCCGTGTGAACAAGTGCTTGTTTTGAATGAACCTGGCTGCGATCAAAGGGCAATATTTGAACACAACACAGCATTACGAACCAATTGTCAAGGAGTTAAGTAAGATGAGCTCACACTAAACAATCTCTTCCCACAAATGACAAATCTTCAGTAAACATGTCCTCCATACATACATGGTGAATTAAATTGAAGTAAATAAACATGCAAGAGATAGGAAAAGTGCATGTATGACAGCTGATGGGTTCGAAGGTATCATTATCTACACGCATAAAACTGTAGATAATGCAATTCACTGGCTATTTTACAAGAAGGGATTAGTTTTCCGCACGCATCATAACAGCGTGCGATCTGTGATACCTGCATGATTGGGAGGTTGCTGGGACATCTTGCAGAATCAGGAAGGAAAGAGAGAAACTGTGGCTAAAGTTTTTCTTCAATTTACTTGAAGGAAAAAGACTGAGATCAGATCTCTTCTCTTGCCTCATACAACCTTGGCTTAAACGTGAAATCATCAAACCTTTTGGAAAATAAACCCCCCGCAAGCCATTTCAAGGAAACAATGTTAATCAAAAATAACAAGAAGCAACAATAAAGATTAGATTTCTGTTCCTCCCAACATCTTGGTCAATTTGCCCCAGGTTATCAAGGCTTTCAGTTTCACGGTGAGAGATTAATGTACAATTTCACATTATACATGCTTTACCTTGTGCTTTGTCAGTTTCACCTGTGCCCGTTTTTGTCGTTTCATTGAATTTTGTCTGTGATTGATCCTTGTAATGAAACCGCTCTCTCCGGAGATCCTGCATTCTCCTGAACTCCTGCACATCAGAAAATCCCAGCATTTACTATAATAAATAGCGATAATTGAGAGCTGAATATTCAGTGGAAAGTTACAGATCACTTTCATAACAGAACATTGCTCAGACTGCAAGGTAAAGTGCAAGTACAGTAAAAGCTGTTTATCCGTGACCCGATCAACTGTAACTTCCTTATAACCGGTGCGTCAAAAAAAAAGTCTGCATTCGATTAACTGGAATTTATCCGTAAAAATGCATTTTTTTTTCTTCTTTTGTGTTTTCGGCCGAGGCCGGCACGCGCTTTAACCGGCATTGGCCAGGTCCCAAGGGTGCCGGATAAACAGGCTTTTTTTTTTAACTGTAGTAAAAAGTGTTGCCTTCGCCCACAATAAATACTTCAGAGAATTGGGCAGAATAGAAAGAAAGTTAGTGAAATGATCCCATTCATAAACTGGGCATGTTCAAACTGGAGAAGAGATGGTTGAGGGGGCGATATGATTAACGTCTTTAAACTTCTGAAGGGAATACATAATGTAGACCATGACAAGCCATTTTATCTTGCACTGAACAGTAGAACCCGAGGACCCCAGTTCCTACCCCAGAATATTCCCAAAGGGAACAGAGTGGCCCCTTTTTCTTACTTTGTTGAACGCTCGTCTCTGCTGCTGGAAAAAGTGGTTCCCGAATCCGATGGGAGGTGGTGGTGTCTGGAGTTGGATGCCAAGCGGCGCAGGACCAAGGATTGAAGCTCTGGTCGCTGGTGAGAAAAATGGCTGAATGCCCGCTGTGGTCATGCTGTAGCCACAAAAGCTGCCTGAGAAATTAAAACATTGTGAGGCTCAGAAATTTGGATCTGTTGTCAATGCAGGCAACTGCAAACAAACAAACAACAAACAAAACTCGAGAGGACGTCCCAAGGCGCTGTACAGTTAGGTAGGACAAGAGCAGGGTGGGAAGGATCAGGGCAGGATGAAGAATAGTAGGAAAAGTAACTGTATATTAGTGGACGAAACGTGGCAGCCAAATTGCGCACAGCAGTGTCCCACACTCAGTCATGGAAGTGGGACTAGGGGCAAAAGGGGGTAAAGAAGCAAAAGGGGAGGGGTCGAGGCAGGGGGAAGAAAAGCAGGAAAGTCGACTGTATACAAGCTATAGCACTGATCCATTGGATGGCTGTCTGTGACACTGTAATTTGTGCATTTAATTTAATGCCTTATCAAGTCATTCAGACACTTCAAAGTGCTTCAAAGAACACACCATAGAGTTAATTGACTGTATTTTGTGGGCAGAATTTAGCAGTCAATTGTTGCCCTGTCCACTTTTAACGAGAGGGCAGGGCGACACTTTAGGCAAGTTTCTTTACTCCACAGGCTTCTGTTTACCTAGCAGTTAGTAGGAACCTGGGTGTTATCGATTGTTAGATTGCTTTGTTAAATAGTAGACAATAAATGGTGAACTGATAAAATCACTGTACCTTGCATCTGCTGAATTAACAAGGCTCGCTGCAACATGGAACTAGGGTTAAGGATTGTTCCCTGATTAACTGGATGCAGGACTTGTTGCTGTTGTTGGTGGTGGTGATGCTGCTGCAGACTCCTATGAGGAAAATGACATATTAAATGCTGTGAAACATACTTTTCTCCAAGACATTGGTTTCCCTTCAAGCGAAAAAAAAACTAAAACATCAGGACTTTGAAATGCATAATATAGTATACTAAACGTCTAGGAACATTTAAATGCATGATTTGACACCAAGCTAGGGATAAAGAGGAAGTGATTGTAGGTATGGTTGAAGTATTCATGGTGTGATCTGAAGATGGGTAAAGGAAGGGCAAGGCCGAGGTATTGAGGAAGTATCAAAGCAAATCTGTGAAGTATGTTGATAAGGCCCTCTATCAAATACAAGAATTCATATTATATATATATATATATATTAGATTGATGGAAATCTGTCCCAGTATCTAAATGTCCATTAAACTAGTTATTAAAGTATGTTTTTTTTGCTATGAAATAACATAGGATGAATTTCTTAAAATTAATAGAATAATTCTGGCGGGGCGGAGAGGGAGGAGAATAGGAGGGACACAGTTACCACATCACTCGCAATGAGATCCTCGCATTGAGCATGGTGAGCTAAACAGCAACTGCTGCCTCTTTAACTTGGGGAGTAGGCAGCCGGGGAAAGGAAGGTTAAAATAAAAAGAGCGGAAACGGTCTCACCCGGATGGTACTTGCCATTCAAATGAGGATCAATAAAAACAATGAGTGCGAATTTCTCTACAAATCAGCTATACTTTTGTTTTGAAAAAAGGATGGCAAAGGATACATATCCAGTGGATATCCAAAACGGAGAGATGTGTGTGTGTGTGTGGGGGGGAGAAGAGAGCAACACAGGCTTAAACACAGGTTTCAGCGCCTCGGGATGTCCTCCCGATGTGAAAAGTGCTCTACCAATGTAATTTTGATGTTGTCGTAAACAATACCATATCTGTCATGAACCAAGACAGGTCTGGGGTGGGGGGGGTGGGGGTTGCACCAATTTGTGTCCAGCGCATGTTTCCAACCCCCCCCCCGCCAACCCCCCCTTCCTCACCCCAAACACCGCTTGCTGGCTTTTTAACTCCGGCAAAGTGCAATCGAACTGACCAGCATTATTGCTATTTATAATAACATTCACCCCCCGCTCCCCACCTTACAAAATACACCAGTCAATCAATTCACTTTTACGGGACGTTGGGGTGAAGCCCTTCCAGGACCTCTCTCTTTCTCTCTCACTCTCTCGGGGAACGCAATGAGTTGACAATGGCGCTGCATCGAAAAGGCAAGGAATTGTGTGCGATTAGTAAAGGGGAGCAAACTCTGCCAAGGGCCAAACCCGCCGACGCAGCACCTTTGTTCCGTCAGATGGGCAAACAACAACAACAACTTACACTTGTACTACAACAACAACAACAACAGCTCCTGCTCTTAATTTAGAGGCGGCTTGTTACTTCAATCCACCATCCTCAACCACTCTCTCATCCCTCCCTCATCCCTCTCTCCCTACTCCATCTCTCTCCCTCCCTCCTCCATCCTTCCCTTCCCTCCTCAATCCCTCTTTCTTTCCTTCTTCCATCCCTCTCACCCCCCCCCCCCCCCCACCTATCACAGCCTCTTTTCCCCTCCATCCCTCTCTATCTCCTCCATCCCTCTTTCCTTCCTCCCTCCCTCGCTGCCCTCCTCCATCCCTCCTCCCTCCCTCCCTGCCCTCCTCCCTCCCTCTCTACCTCCCTCCATCCCTCTCTGCCCCTTCTCTCCATCGCTGCCCGAAAGGCCCTTGGTCTCTAGGTCGCGCTGCAGGTAGGCCGAAGCTCATCCTCGGTCTGCCGTAGATTGCCTTACCGGACGGGGACCCCCTGCCCAGGCGGCTGGGGAGGAGGTGGAGGTGGGGGTGGAGGAGGTGGCGGTGGAGGATGTTGGTGTCGCCGCTGCTGTCGGATGAGCTGGTGGAGCTGAGACAGCTGTTGCTGTAACTGTTGCTGTTGAGGGAACATGGCGGCCCCTGAGCTCGGGGTCCGGGCTTCAAACTGACCTGACGGCTCGCGAGCAGCGACCGTTTGTTTGGGGGGTTTGGGGGTGGGGGGGGGGAAGAGGGCAACGGGCGTCACAACGCCACCCAGCGGCACCAGCCAGTCACCACAGCAACGCCATCCAGCGGCACTAACATGTCACCCACCACAGCACCGTCAAGCCGCTTGTCTCTTTCACATCATTTAAGACGGGTTTGGATTATCTTGAAGGGGAAGTGATTAGGTGGTGGTGGGGGAGGGGTGTGGTCAATCAGCAGCCTGACCGAAGAAGGAGAGGACAGCGCTCCAGCATCAAACATGGCGGACATTCAGCTTCAGGAGACTGACTGGGAGAGCGGCTTGCCAACACCCAACATGGCGGACATTCAGCTTCAGGAGACTGACTGGGAGAGCGGCTTGCCAACACCCAACATGGCGGACATTCAGCTTCAGGAGACTGACTGGGAGAGCGGCTTGCCAACACCCAACATGGCGGACGACCAGGTCAAAAGGAAGCGGCCCCTTTTCGATTATTCGCCAGCATCAAATATGGCGGACGGCAGGTTGAAGATAGCGGCGTGGGGGGCGGGGGAAGCGGGTTTTTTTTGTTGTGTGTGTGTCGTGTGCCAGTATCAAACATGGCGGTGGACATTCGGTTACCCGTAGCACGGAAACGCGGCTCTTTAGGGCTGGCCACGGAGGGCGGTAAACACCTGGTGGCGCCAGGAGACATCATCACCACCGACACCGGCTTCATGAGGTGAACATGAAGTGCGTTGGGGGGGGGGGGGGGGGGGTGTAAATAGAGCTGTCTCCAGTACACGTGTGTGTGTATGGGGGAGCCTGTCCGAGGCCTCCTTATGGAGGTTTAAATAACTAAACCTTGCCTTGGTGGGAGGGAAGCCTCTCCCGAAGATTATTTTGTCAAGAGCGGCTTCAGCTAAAGCTCCCGAGAGTGTTTTGCGAGCGAATAGTTTAAAAGGTCAGGTATATATACCTTTCGCCCACACACAAACTATACAGTCACTACACTGTTCAGTGTGTGCGTATATATATACATATAAATACTACATTGAAATTGGTCACTTCAATCCACGACTGTTTGTGGGGGACGCCGCTGTGCGCAATTGGCTGCCGCGTTTCGCCCACAAATATACGGTCAGTTCACTTCACAGTATATCCTGTGAAGCGCTTTTGAGGCGTCTGGATAGACGTGATAGGGTCTGTATTAAACTGCAAGGATTGTTATTATGGAAACCGATAGGAATCAACTTTCAAAGGAGAAAGATAATATTAATATTATTATTAATGTTAATCCTTATCCTATAACACCTGCACTGGTTAGGTGACCGCTGTCAAAGTCGCTTGTTTGTTGATAGGCAAAAAAACACATTTATCAAGGGTGCAAGTATTAGCCTTTTCTCACAGTCCTGATCTATCCTTAAAATATTATTTTTCCCTCCACCCAGAGGCCATGGAACGTACATGGAAGACGACAAGCTCATAGCATCGGTGGCTGGAGCCGTGGAACGAGTAAACAAGCTTATATGTGTCCAACCACTTCAAACTAGGCAAGTTCTTCATTCCTCACAGCTGAAATGTGCATGGATTAAAGTAAAGCGTCAACCTCCCCATAATATCCTTGAAACTTTTGTGTTCCGTTTTGCACTGTACTTAACCAGCATTGACCAATGATACTGCAAAACATGCAGAAGTAATACAGAATTGTAGATTCTGGAGACTCCAAGCTGTTGGTACAGTAGTTAAGAACCCATTCTGTACTGCACTATCTATAGTTTTGCATGCTGTTTAGGAGTATGAATGTAAGCATTACAATATAGTTACCACACCTTACAGTAAATTCTGTCAAATGCTTGTAAGATACAGTATTTTGATGTGATGATGCGCTATTTCAAATGGAACAATTATTAACTACAATAATCTTATCCTTTTTGCCCGCACAATATAGTCGATTCACTTTCCGGTATATTCTGTGAAGCGCTTTGAGAAGTCTCGAAGACATGATAAAACACTATATCATTTGCAAGGATTATATTTTCTCCCCAGGTACAATGGAGAAGTTGGAGATGTGGTTGTAGGCAGAATCACAGAGGTAATGTGTCTTGCATATTTGGTTCATATTCTAGAGTTTAATGAGACCCACTGACAATTTCAAGTTTAAAACATAGTAACGTACTTATAATTTCAGCAGAATAAGATCATTCTAGTTTGCCCATCTAATTTCCTCCATGCTTCTTTCCATGTGTCTATACCTATATATCGAATAACATGGTCCTTTCAGTTGACGAGATAAATTGGCTTGAAATACATTCCCTAATCCTTAATCTAATTTCTGTTTGTAATAAAGTTATTGATTTAATTAATGGTAGAAATACTATACTGGTGTTATAGTATATAGAGCTGAAGTTTATAGACCGAAGCTCACTGGTTTGTGCAAATCTTGGTGGGCATAGGTAGGGCTGCAAGGGGAAGTTTAACTGGTCATGGACGACCCAAGATTAAGGAGGGGGGAAGCCAGGATTCCTATTCCTGATCCCCAACAGCAACAACTAATGGTGGAGTGGGTGTTGGGTGAGGAGAGCTCAGGCTTGGTTTGTGACTCCCTCTTCAGTCAAGTGATCACATTAACAAACCCTACTGTTTTAGCTGCGTCTTTTTACTGTCCTGGTAACATACTCTGGCTGGATCAGTAACTCGCTTAACATGTCATTTTCTCTGAATATATGCAGGTGCAGCAGAAGCGTTGGAAAGTGGAGACCAACTCCAGACTGGATTCTGTACTGCTTCTCTCCTCTGTCAACTTGCCGGGAGGGGAACTGGTGAGTTAAAATGTAAAAAATCATAGAACCATTAAATAATTTTAAAATCCTTTCATTCGGTAAAGCAACCTGCGAGCCAGAAGGATGTCCCAAAGTGCTTAGAGGGAATATACAGCCAAGTGGAGTGACATTTTTGTGGGCGAATGTGGCAGCTGATGGGATTTTTAACATCCACCTGAACAGGCTGACATTCCAATGCAATGGAGGGTATTACTGGAGGTACCATATCTCCGAAGGATGGCACCTCCAGTAATACCCTCCATTGCATTGGGTTGTCAGCTTAAGACTTTGAGTTCCAAATCCCTCTTGTGGGAGAGGTGGGGGCTAAAAAAAAATACATGAACATTGTGTGCTCTCTGTCTGCAGAGAAGAAGGTCTGCTGAAGACGAGCTGATGATGAGAGACTATCTGCAAGAAGGGGACCTGATTAGTGTATCCTTTCACAACAACAAAAGCAAAATTAAATTTTTCGAGCATCTTTCACGTCAGGAGGACATCCAAGGCGCTGAACAGTCAGGTCAGGACCCGAACAAGAGAGAGGGGCAGGATAGGGTGGACCTAAGCTGGGGTTAGAATCAGTGGGAGGAAGCGGAGGGGTGGGGGGGCCCAGACTAGAAGATGTGGCCGAGGAGGGTGAAGCGCTCTGAGACGCTGTTTGGCGTGGAGGGCGCTATATAAATCCAAGTTGTTGTTTTGAGACGAGGCCTTGAAAGAGACAAGGGATGGGGAGAAAAACTGTTGGATGGAGTTCCAAAGGATGGGGGCAAAAAAGATGAAGGCGGATCGCCCACACAGCCTGTGTATATAGATCCTTTTCAGATTTTTATCCAATTCCCTCTTGAAAGCTAATTCACAGCAGTTCCAAGACACAAATGGTATTTCAAATCTGGACAACCCTCTGCATTTTTAAACCAGAAAAATTTATAACCTCTCCCTTTCTTCTTTTGATGATTACCTTAAATCTACGCCCACTTGTTAATGACTCACCAACCAGTGGGAAGTGAATTTAGTCTTAAAAGTATTAAAGGGAAAGACAGCAACATCTGAAATCTGTGTGTGGCAAAGCAGATATTGAGGGATAATTGCACAGTTGGTTTTCACTCGGCAGTGTTGAAGGTTAGTCAATCACATTTGAAATGTGAAAATAATTTTGAATATCTCACTTGCGTACTTTCTCCCCAATTTGGTTGAAGTTCTTTTTTTCCCTGAATGCACTGGCAGGCAGAGGTACAGGCCGTGTTTGCTGACGGAGCGCTCTCCCTCCACACCAGGAGCCTCAAGTATGGAAAGGTGAGAGCCACTGAGGCAGAGGATGGTTTAAAACCTGAACTATTCACGTCTCTAACATCCAGGTTCAATGGGGGCAAGAGTTGGCCTGTGTCCCTGGACTAGGAATGACAAAACAATCAGAGTTGTTTCTTACTGATCCACTCATTTGATGGACAAACGCCATTTTAAAAAATGACTACATATTCACATATGTCACTGCAGATAAGAAATTGTCAGTTTCAATCCCTTAGTCAGGTCGTGTTTCATTCACTGCATCAACAAGTTTCTGTGTGCAAACACTGCCTTTGTGTCTGATACATAGTGTCCGGCGATATATCGGTTATATCGATATAATTTTTCGATATGCCAATATTGGAATTTAGAATATATCGATATATAGAAAAATTCGGTATAAAAAAATAGATATATTGTAAATGTCGTTATATCGTGTCCAGCGATATATCAATATTTCGGTATTATTGGTATAATGCGAACTTTTCCAACTTATCTTGTCGCCGGTATTGCAACCTCCTGGGCCTAAAGCACGGAATGCGCGTGCACATCCGAAGGCGCGCGCACGCTGGAATGTGTGCCCACCCCTGAATGCGTGCCCACCCTGAATGCGTGCCCACCCACCCCTGAATTCGTGCGCACCTCCAAATATACGCATGCGCAGTATAAAAGAAACACAGAAATATCGATATATTGGTATATATTGATGTGAGCCCACCGATATATTGATATCGGAAAATTTCCATATCGGCAGACTCTACTGATACATGACCCTACTGATGTTAAAGCTGGCAGGCTGCAGAATTTGAAGCCCAAGAGTATCCAGTTTCAAGTTATCATTACTGGCTGCTTTGCCGAACAACCGGCAAGTAAAGAGTAAAGTAAAAATTGCTTCCCTTGCCTATTTTCCATCTGTGCGGCAACACTTTTTTTTTCTCTATTTCTGCCAGCTTGGGCAGGGAAGCCTGGTCCAAGTCTCTCCTTCCCTCGTAAAACGACGCAAGACTCACTTTCACAACCTGCCTTGCGGAGCCTCCATCATCCTCGGGAACAATGGGTACATCTGGATTTATCCGTTTGCAGAGCAGAAAGAGGATGAGGCAGGAGGCTTTGTGACCAACCTCGAGGTGAGAAGCCAGGCGCAGTCTGTGAGAAAGGGGCTTGGTTTAGTGTAGCTGGGTGACGGGCTCACAGATAGTTTCACAAGACGTGAAAAGCGCTACATCAAATGCAAGGATTATTATTAGTATCCCAACCCATGTTAAAATATGCTTTGACGGAAAAATGCCACATTAAGCTTAACTTATATTTCCAGCTGAGAGGCTTTCAATGAGCATAGTTGAGCTCTCTTCATTCATCACTATTCATGGCTGTATAATACACATCATAAAATGGTTTTATTTTCAGCCTGTGCCATCAGCCGATCGCGAAGTCATCTCACGACTCCGGAACTGTATCATCACCCTGAATGTTTACAAGATGTTACTGTACGATACTAGTGTCCTGTATTGTTATGAGACTTCACTCCGGCATCAGGTAATGTCTTGGGGCTGAAATGGTCTACTCCTGTTCCTACGTTGGCAGATATGCAAGTCTGCAATTGTGTGTGCATTCCCTGAACTGGCATTGAGGTCGGGTGCATTTAAAAAAAAAAACATCCTGAATAAAAATGTAAAATTTGAGTTTTAAAACAATTGAAATTTAAGTGAAAATCCCTTTCGACCAATTTGTTTCACCGGGGGAGAAACACAGGTAATTGTGCAAAAAATGACTTCAGTCGTCAATATAAATCAATATAATATATATTTTTCCCCCCTATTGTAGATTAAAGAGATCCTGAAACCAGAAGTAATGGAGGAAATAGTGATGGAAACAAGACAACGACTTATTGACCAAGAAGGATAATTGCAGTGACAGTCTTTGGTATGATCTGATGTTAAATAGAATCTGAATTAAACAGTATTTTTCACAAGCAAAGAAAGGATTGGATTGTGACTTGTTCCAACTTCATGCACAATGAGAGGATGATTAGTGCTGCAGTCAGAAGTTTTCTTCAGCCATATGATAATTACTTGAGGTTTTTGAATGGGAAAAAAAAAGCAAAAAAGCACCTTCAAGTACATAAACACAAATTGTATTTAACCAGAAAAATTAGCATTGCACCATAGGTGTTACAGAAACGAGAGGGAAAACATATTTACATGTAAAAAGGAATACATGAATCACCCTACAAAACACTGGTAATACCAAGATAAAAATCAAAGATATAGTGGCACAATATGCTGTCCAAAAACAAAACAGTACCGTGGCAAAAAGAGATCCGGTTATTACAAAACAAAAGGCAGCTTGTGTGTTTCTTCAGTTCCGTCTCACAGCAGTCAGTAAGGGCGAGAGTGATGTAAAGGCCACCAATGGTGTAATACTGAAGTAATTTTTTAAAAATAAAAAAAAACTACACATGGAGGCAAAGAAATCGAGATGGTTAAGATGATGCAGGATCTGATCACAGAAGGCCAAAGACGTCGTTCTGCTTTACTTTAGGGGTTAATTGCACTATTAGGTGCCCTGAATGTCATGTTGGGATTACGTGAGTGTGCATATGTTTTCAGAGTTCAGTAAGGGTTTTCTCTGTTCAAGTCCTGGTGTCTGGGGTTTCAAATGTGCCATTTAGTCCTTAAGTCTTGCTTTCATAACGTCCTGGGTGAGGTCCCTGTAAACATTGTTAATGGATGTGTAATCATTTGGCCTTGTCTTTTTTGAATGACGTAAACATGGTTGATGGCTGTTGTGTACTTTCAGACATCTTTTTTTTTACCTCAATATGGGTAGAGCTTTGGACACCGAGATGTGTGCACTGAACCAAGCTAACAAAGAGGGTGGTGTGCCCTGGGCTGAAATGATTCACAAAGCAATTCCACATATCAGTTCTAAAATTGGGCAATTTCCTTCATCCTTTCAACCACAGATATAAAACTACAGTATAGGTTATTGTATTTGGTAATAACATTGGAGATGATGTTTAGAACACACTGGATTTTACATTGCAGATCAGTCGAGAGAAATAATTATTTGAATAGATTGAATAGTAGGTCAATCTCACCTTCCCCTGGACCTTCCACATGTGTAGAAAAATGCAAACAAACGCAAATTTGAAATATTTGTAGGTCAGGAGGAAAATGATTGCAGATGTGTTTTTTATATAATTTTTTTTGAAAAGGCAGGAGGCACCTACTAACAAAACATGTTGCCAATAATGACATGTCCAGCTTCACTTCATTCGTGTGAAAGGCTATTAAGTAAACCCTGGACCTGCATCCATCGCACTTGCGCTTATTCCCGCCCAAATTAGATAGAGCTTCTAACAAGGAATACAAGGAAAAAGAAATGCTTCAAATGCCAACTGAATCAACAGGCTAGTCCTGCAGCTCACTGCTGTGGAGAGCGGCACACCTTCTCACATTGTTTTGCGGTTACAATGCTCAAGACTGTATTGGCTGATACTTGAGAGTGTCTTGCCAACATGCATTAGTTTGATTAACTCGCAAATTAATGGATGCCAGCTTGGATTTGGCATCCATTAATTTGGTTAATGGATGCCAGCTTGGATTTGGTTCTCATGAATATCTGCCGAACAACCTTGTCCAGAACAATGTTCCTGCTTGTCACATCACAGAGAGGGACTGAGTACGCGGAGTTATACAGATGCAAGTGGATGTGTTAAAAGTGAGCAACGATCGGGAAGAATGGGAGTGAAGAACTTAAAAAAAACTGTGGAAAACCTGAGTCAAATAAATAAATAAATAAAGGGCAAACCCATTCTGCTCACTCTACACACCCACTACCCTCGCTAGTTTGATCCCCATTTCAATCTGGACCCACAGA
The DNA here is from genome assembly GCA_035084275.1 of Hydrolagus colliei. NCBI lineage: Eukaryota > Metazoa > Chordata > Chondrichthyes > Chimaeriformes > Chimaeridae > Hydrolagus > Hydrolagus colliei. The sequence continues at coordinate 3,523,381 of CM068765.1, read as the reverse complement.
CTAAAGAGTACAGGAAGCCACTTGCTAAATATCAAACACTTCAAATCAGCAACCTGACTGAAGCCTACAAATGGGTAACTTCCCCCCCCCCCCCCCCACCCCTTTCTACAGGCTGTTCAGTAAAACACCCTCGAGGCCGCATTTATTCTCATTACCACAGAAGTGAGATCAACTTTTAATTATTTCAAAAATATACTTTCAATTATTTTGCATCGGTTCATTTATGTAGAAAAGAACACACACACACACACACACACAGAGGATGTGGAGGGCAGAGATCACATCTGAATTAACTTGCCAGGCAACACAGCCCACGGACGAGTCACATTCACCAGATTCATGACATGAACATAACAATGCGAAAGCACTTTTTTTTTTGCACTGGACTGAAATCCATATGCTGCTTTGCAATGGGGGGGGGGGGAGGGGGGGGGGCAGGCTATAGAAAACTATTCTTGTGTCTTTCATCAAATGCACAACTTTAATCTCAAGTGCTCTAAATGTTAAAACATTTTAACCATTACAAATACATACAAATCTTATGTAACAATATTTCACACATTGGTATAATTCAATTTGCCAGCTGCGGCTTTCCACATTTTACTCGAAAATGTTAGATGTTATTCATCGGATGATGCGTCGGTTTCCTGGCCTGCACTCACCCTCAAGTCTTAGACCTTCACACACGCTCTCTTTCCGACGTGCTGCTCTGTCGATTGCGAAGCAGCCACTAATTCACAGTTTTAAATCTGATTCTGAGAATGTAAATGACTGGTGATCAATGCGTACCCGATCCAACTACAGAAAGTACCCAATGAACATGCCGTTCACTCCCAACATATTGAATTCCCATTCTGCTTTAAAGCGGACACAGTAATGTCACTGAAGAACAATTTAATCTATGGAAAGGTAACAGGGCTTCAGTTCACTTGTGTTAATGATACTGCATTTCCCTCCTCCCATGTTCAGTTTCTAAGATGGAAATCCAAACACAATCATCTGACTTGGGAGAAAATGGGAGTTTCTTTTTAAAAGGGGCTTCAATAAGCAGCAAAGGAAGAACCTGACTTCATGCACCCAAGTCGCAATCAGACAGTGATTGTGTTGTGGGACATTAGCTGCTGCACAGAAGTGAATGATAAACATGACTATATTCACACATTTTCTCAGAGACCTCACTGAACACCAGGCTTGCTACACCAGTATATAAAATTATTATTTTTTTAATTAAAAAACCCCCAGATCCAGACTCCAGGTTTTCCTGCATTCTCAGAGTTACTAAAACTCAACAAAATCTGATCATCTGTCACTTACAGTAAATACCAGGTTTGTACTTTTCTTTACTTCTTTAAAAAAAGAGGAATGTGAGTTAGCAAATTTCAGGTTTTTCCAATTTATGTGTTTGTGTTCTGGACAAGATAATAATAATAATCCTTGCGTTTGATATTGCACCTTATCATGTCTTCGAAACCTCTCAAAGCGCTTCATAGGATATACTGACGAGTGGTTGACTTTATGTATTTTGTGGCTTGAAACTCTCATCGGATTGGATTTCTAAACAGACTGCACAATGGACAGTTCCCTGCTGAGGGAGCTGGTGCCTGGAAGGTGCTGAGCTGAAGTAACATTTCTCAAATAAAGAAAACCCTTGTGGTAGATGTGGGGGGGGGGGGGGGGGAGGGGGGAGCGAAAGAGAGAAACAAGTGGCCACTCAAGGCTCATTTCCCTGTGGCTGAGCGAGCTCCATGTCGCTTCTTCTGTTGGCTGGGGAGCAGGTGTGAGGGATGGGGGGGAGCAGGTGTGAGGGATGGGGGGGAGCAGGTGTGAGGGATGGGGGGGAGCAGGTGTGAGGGATGGGGGGGGAGCAGGTGTGAGGGATGGGGGGAGCAGGTGTGAGGGATGGGAGAGCGACAAAAACAAAAACTCCTCCTCAAAATCCTATCCCTTATCTTTCCTGGTGATTTTGTATGCGCATATTTTGTAGGCAGTTAAACGCTTTCATGTTGACTAAGGATATATGTTAATTCCCCCACCATTTTGCTCCTCAGATCTCCATGTTGCTACAGATCACACACCATGAGATGTCTAGGACGTGGAAAGCGCTACAGCAAATGCAAGAATTATTATACACAGTGGACTGCTCCCAGGTCTCTGTCAACGTAGCTCTGAAGCAGCCATTGAGGTAATGCCGCTCGCTACCTGAAAATGGCTAAGTCCTCTTCCCTGCGGAGTGACTGAAGTTAAGTGTTTTTCTTTATAAGTGGTTTACCTGCAATCTCAAAGGTAATATCTGAATCCTGGGAAACCCATAGGAAAGGCACTGTCCTCAAGAGCAATAGCCCCCCAGTCAGTTGAGATGGAGAAACATTAATAACGGCAATAGAACACATCTCACTTTTGTTTGCGATACAGAAAGGGGCAGAATGAGTGAGCGGTGGATACAAACCAAGGGAATGTGTGGGAAGGAAAGTACAACGCAGTGAAACCAATTGAGATGACACTCGAGCTGAGTGGGAAGAATCTCTTGTTCATGTGATGTGATTCGATGGTTAGAAACTTGGCCTGGACATTCCGAGACAAGTCATATGTAAGGCACGGGGGAACCAAACAACGAGATCGCCACCTTTGGCTTCGCATTTAAAAACTCCTCGGCTATGCCACTGGCAAACGGGTGCATTGATAGCTCAAGTGTCCTGCTTGAGAGAGTGGAAAAGAACTGCCTTCAGGATCGGGGATGATTGGATTGGAAATAAAATGAGGAAGAATAAAGAGAAATCCGTCAAACGATCATTTCCCCAAAGGCACTGAGTCACTCTGAAACCCAACGGTTTCGGAACTCGGCGATACCCACACCACAAATTACAAGGTAGTAATGTGTTGCAGGTGTTCAAGTGACGTCAATCAGAACAGCAAAACCTCACCACTGGCTGTCCTCAGCCACACACCGGATTGGATTGCAGTTGTAACCCCTCCAAAAGGTCTCCGCTTTTTATAGTCTACTTTATGAGGTGAAATATGTTGGCACAGACAGCATTGGTCAACATGCTCTGTGTGATTTGTCAGGAAGAAGCTCGTGTACACACGGTAAACAATACAGGGCCTTGTCACTGCAAGTTCACTGAGGAAAAAAATACGGAGCCAATTGCTAGTACACATTATAGCGATTTAACCCTAAAGTTCAGTAATTTCATTGGTAAACTAGTCCGCTGATTCTGATTTAATCTTATGCTCACTCTCCACAGGAAGTGGGGGGGGGGGGGGCGGAAACAATTTCAGTCTAAGGATTCGATTAAAAAAACGAAACATAATCTCTCACTAATTTCAAATAATGTAGTCTTCAGCTAAACTTTCCATCCTATATAACAAGAGAGTTCTAAAGGTTTTCAGTAAACAAGCTATAAAGATCTTAATTAAGAGCTGACAAAATGTTGCTTTCCCTGGCATGACACACGCCACCTTCTATACAACTTGTATTTACAAATACAAGACTTTTCATTTAAAAGCACGTCTCGAAGCAAAGCACAAGGTTTAATAGAATCAAACGAATCTACGTATGTAGGCAAACGCATCACCTGAGGAAGCCAGTTCCGTTACCACCAGTGACTGTAATCCAATTCATGCCAAAACATTTGTTTGCTACAATTAAGCTGTTTGCATGGGGGAAAGCTGCTAGATAGATATATGATGAGTGATAAAATATCACATTTATTGTACAGTAATGAAGATTGCCTTGTGATCCATTGATAAGTACACATTTTGTAAAAGCAACTTTGGATTTTCACATATTATAACCTTAACGGCCTCTTAATGAAAAGCTTGGGAATCCAGTATTGAAGGCGCAAACAGAGATAATCAAAACTATTTGACTAAATTTGTGACTGTATGCTTTGGCCATTGGTCGAAACACCTCGCGGAAAAACGTGTATTAGGGTTTGTTCAAATAAATAAGATTATAACGAGATTAGTTTTGGGAGTTGAGCGTGTATTTAGTTCGAGAATCTCATGCTTCATGAAGGGAATAAATAATAAGTTAGAACCAGAGTAAGCCAGGACTTTGAAACCAGTCCCTAGTATCGAATGACTTTTGGAACTTGCCATACCACAAAGTTTAATTTTAATTTTTAAAAAAAATCCCTGTGTGCAACTCTAACAATTGCAAACAGTAGGGAAGGACACTTGTGGCACAATGGCTGCACTTATTACAGAAAAGAAAATTATCAGGAATTTCAGATCTTGCCAATCTCTCTCAAAAAAACTCCTAAATCATAGTATTTGGAAAGAAAATTGAAAACACTAGGGCACTTTTTAAACAGAGGAGCTCTGGAAATTGCACAGGCATGAAATCTGGGAGCTGTAGTAATGGATGGAACCCAAACTGGTTCGGTTTTGACCATTTCAGACAAAATCTTTATAGTGTTTATTACCATGACAGTCACATAATAATACAGCTCTTAATGATTGGTACGAGCTTTTACAGAGTATTCAATTTCAAGTCTTTTCAGAAAATTAACTGTAATTAAATAAAATAGCAAAGCTATCGGGTTGCAGACAGCCCATCTGTGAATCAGCCAAATTTAGCCTTTCCCCTCGAGACCTCCCTGTAGTGCAATTCCACAATCACAATGCAAAAATCTCTCTCCTTAACAACCAGCATCAAAACAGCACCTTTGCCAAGAAGGGTTCAATGGATTTTTGAAGCAATTATGCAACTTTTTTTTCCAACTTGCATAATCTCCATTTGGCTAAAGTCATCTCTGGGTAATAGACACTTTTAGTAGGTCTGACGGGAGGGAGGATAGGACGTCGGTAATAAAAGTAAATTGCCACAGCACTCGCTCTCGAGACGTCTTGAAAACTTAGTATTTCACATTTGTGTTTCGGTACATTTGGTTTGTAAACACTTTTTAAAAAAAAAGTCAGGCTGAGAAGTGTCAAAGAACATTAAATGGTGCATTTAAAACATGTCACCCAGCAGAGACCCAACTACAAGTCAGGGTTACAAAGATTAGGTCTTAAAAACTTTGTCATGATTCTACTGAACAATAAACTATGGAGCTTTACAATGTCAATGCCAACGAATGGGAAAGCCACTGCAGTGTGTATGGAAGGCTCATATTGAACATGGCTAGAACATATTTAAGGGGAGGGACGGGGGAGGGAAAAGAGTCGGAACTGAGGCACCAAGATTTCATCAAGAGACGTCTGTTTCAGACACTGCACTTCACTAGAATACACAGCAATTCTTCGGCAGAACAAAAATACTCTCAATGGGGTGGCTTGGAATCAAAATATCCTCTCTTTTTGACACTAATCATTATTAAATTATTGCTGTATTAAGTATTGCTGAATATATATATATATATATATTGCTCACTTGCTCGGGGAAACGTAACCTTGCTTATCTGGGTTACAAAAGGTCTTGCCGAGACTTTAATTCAAGTTCATTTGCCAGAATCACATTCATCTCCTGATAAGATTATGCTGATGAAAAACAGACTGCGCAACTCTATATATGTTACCCATGGCAATGCACTGATATAGAGACAGTCCTACCCCTGATATTTCCTGTTTAGAACGAGGGAGACTGAGAGGAGCCAAGCTCCATCATTATCGGAAGAATTGAGGCGAGCAGAATGCACAACTTTGGCTTGATTTGGTCAAACTGTCTTTTGAATGCGTCTGTTCCATCTTCAAGACTAAAGCACTAAAAGGTGACAATCACATTACGGATTCGATCGAACTTGCCAAGAGTCAAAAGCTGTGGGTTGCCGAAGTCATTTAGCGTCGAACAAATTACTCGTCGAGCGTTGAGTAATAAGCATGCCTTTCACAAGCCACCGCACGTATAGTGTGGGCTGGTCGTTTTTTCCAAACTGGACCACGAGACTTATCCTTATCCTGGAAAAAAAAATCCCAACAAGATTTACCCCCAAGCCCCCCACCCACACCCCTTCGCAATCTACTTCTTGATACTAAACTTTGAATGGAACATCTGCAGGAATGAGGTAGGAGCTGTGAAAAAAAAACGCTTGGGACAGCTGTAGTCGTATATATCCCGGACACAAACAGACCAGCGAGAAAACAGCATCAAGACTGAGATTCAGGATCGGGGGAGAGAGAGAGAGAGAGAGAGGGAGAGGGAGAGACAGAAAAGGAGAAATTGCACAGGCTTTCTTTCTCAGAAAGAGATGGCAAGAGATTTTCTGCTGTGCTCTCGTACCAGAACGATTCTGCCGCTAGGGGGCGCTCGAAGAGTTTAGTAATATAATGTAGTGGGCACCAAAGGAAGTCCCCTCACAATGTAATGTGGAAACGAGCGAGGTCCTGCATGGTTATCAGCCACTGTAGCGCACACGTCGGTACAGTGATTAGCCTCCACCCCCAAAAAAGCAGCCTCCCCAGTACTGACCGGCTTTACACAGCGGGACGCAATTCTATCCGTTTTTTTTTTAAAAAAGCACAAATGTATATAAACATTTGGTGGAACTCACACCCAAAGGAAGAAAGACCGCATCTGTTAAAGTGCTAGTTAAAAAACATTTACTGCGCTAAGAGTATGCGGTTCCTCTTGATTATTTATTCAGCGTCGTGAAAGCAAAGAGAGAAAGAAAAATCGAATTCAAAATATCTCCGGCCGAATAAAAACTGGACGCGGTGAAGAGGACGGCTGAGGTGAATCTACAGCCTCGGTCTCTCTCGGATATTAAGTCACGGACACATACTGTCTCGCTGAACCAGCTCAAGCCTCAACAACAGCTACTGTGATGCAGTCACTTTCTCCCTTGTTCCCCCAGAGGAATTCAATAAACGCCTTGCTTTGGGAATAGCAAAGAAATGTTTGTGAGAGTGTGAGAGTGTGAGTATGAGAGTGCGAGAGAGTGTGTGTGTGTGAGAGAGAGTGTGAATGTGCATGTGTGTGTGGAGCTGGCCAACCGTTTGCATTAGAAGCTGTGAGGGCATAACCACCAACGTTACATCTGACCCTCCCAGGACACACAAGCTACGGAAATTAGTGCAGTTCCACTAAGGCAGGGAAGCGAGAACACAGACAGCATGGACAAAACCCAAACCAGAAGTTTTCAGGTCACGAGTGCGACACATTAGCAACAATCCTTTCTGGGTTCCACATTATTCACCAAAGTATCACGGCTGCCTGTTCACTTTGAACCATTTCCGGAGAGGGTGGGCAACTGGGATTTAACTCGTTGGCTCCTTTTTATCACTGGTGCATTCAAAAGCCCTGACGGGGAGGTAACTGAAGTAGATACGGGAGTTTACAGGGTTATCGAGCCATACCACCACCGTGGTCCAAGCCACACCCACCCCCCACCCACCCATGGCACTGAGGATTCAAGTCCTTCTCCTGATCTATCGGCTGTGGAGTCCGGAAGCAGCTTTTTGTTGGGTGTGTTTTTTTTAATTAAAAAAAAATGAAAGCCTTTGCTACCTCTGGACGATGTCACTGATTTCTTTCACAGACGATAGGAGTTTGGTGAAGTCCTGACTGGCCGAGCAGATCTGCAGCTCCCGCAGGTTGTTCTCCAGCTTGTTGATGGCCTCCCTGAAGGCAAACTTGTTGCGCATCTGCTGGATCGAGTCCACGTAGCTCACGCAGAACGTGTAGAGGTTCTTGCCGGCCTCCAGCACTGCGCTGTGACTGGCCATCTGCTCGGAATTCTTCCCGATCGCCGCTCGCAATGTTTCCGAACTTTCCAACACGGTGTCCTTGGTGATGTTGGCGCTGGTGATTTTCTCTGGCTGCTGCCGGGTCTTGCGCAAAGAGACTCTGGTGGAGATGAGCGGAATGAAGGCCGTGGTGGCCGAGGGCTGCTGGTCTCCGCTGGTGTTTGGTGGTGAGGCTGGCTGTGTGGCCGAGGAGGGGGCGGCTGACGTGGTCAAAGGGACCACTGTGGCCGATGGCTTCATTGAGGATTGAGGCTTTGGTGCAGAATGGAGGAGAGGCCTTTTCATCACATCCCCCGACTGGCTTGGCTTCGAGGCATCGCTACTCGCAGTGTCCGTGACCTGAGCGGGCGGTTTGTGCTTGCCGACCATTCCCGTCTCCCCCGCCGCCTCGTGCGTGGGGCTCCGATTAGGTTTGGCCGACTTGACGCCCGGCGGAGGAGGGGGAGCAGGCTTAGGCTTCTGTAGCTTGCCCCGGTCCTTCAAGGGAACCGAGCCGAGCTGATCAGAAGGTGGCTTGAGCCTCCGGATCCACAAGTCATCGTTCAGCAGTTTAACTCCACCCAAGTAAGTGGAGCCCGGTTTCAGTGTGGGGGGAGTGAAGCCGGAGGCCGGATCGTGCAAAGGAGGGACTAAGGCACAAGACTTTGCACTCTCTTCTTTGAGTTCTTTCTGGGTGTGAGCTGCCAGCTGCCTGCGCACTTGTTTTGGAGTGGACGCCGGCGGACTTGAACTGGGACTCGACTCTGAGTTGTTGAACACATCGTCGGTTATCTCCTCGTTCTTTTTGGGAAGCCGGGGAGGAGTGGTCGCGTTGGCTTTGGGAAGAACGTCCACCTTGTTATCGTTCGTCCTCTTGCGAGGCAGGGCCGGCTTCTCGTGCCGGTCGCTGCCCAAGGCCGCGGGTTCGGGCTGCTTCACGGCGGACTGCATATCCCGAGGGAGGGTCAGCGCTTTCCTCTCCGAGTCCTTGTTTCCCGGGGGCATGGACGAGGCCGAACAAGACCTCATGAAGCGTTTCGTGTTGGTCGTGGACTCCTCGTCGTTCCCGACCGGCTTCACCAGGACTAAAGTACTGGACTTCTTCGAATGGGGGGAGGAGAAGGTAGTGGATCCCACCAGACCCCCGTTGGTGACCCCTCCGCCATTGTTAGGGCTTTGCCCCCCGGTGCTGAACGATTGCTGGAATTTGGTCGGATCGATTGGGTCGTTGATAAGCAACACACTATTCACAAAGGCACCGTTGTTGACATCTTTACCGGCCACGCTGCCGTCCTCCGCCGCGTCCCCTCTTCTCTCCGAATGTCCGTCCATGTCCCGAAAGGAGCTACTGCGCTTCGGAGGGGTCGGCGCGGTCTTTTTCTTCTTCTTAATGAAAGAACTGAAGATGGAAGTGGTCTTTCCTTTCTCTTTAGTGAACGACTGCAAACGCTCCTCGTCGTTGAAGTTGCTGTCCGGTTCTCTGTCCTTCCGCGGAAGCATTGGGGAAATGGCCATCTCGTGATCCAATCCATCTACATTTCAGTGAGAGGGACAATAAGGCAGGTTACAAGATTAATTCCACAAAGATTTATTGATGTATTGATGTAAAGATCACTCCGCAAACCACTTTGCTTGGAAATTTGTTTGAAGCAAAATGGTTCTGCGTTGCAGAGAAAAAAAAATCTTTCACCGAAGGTTTGAAACCATTTCATCATTTTATACACTTCTACCACATCCCCCTCTCAGGTGTCACTTTTCTATTCCGAAATAGCAAAATTAACAATTAAGCTAATGGAATATTCCTTGAGTTGTATACAGCACCTTATATCACAGGATCGAGATGCCTCAAAGTGCTTCACTGGACTTTACTGGGAAGTGCAGTGACTATATTTTGTATGTAATAGTGGCAGCCAATTTGCGCAGGGAAACGGGCCACAAAATGGCAGGTTCTGGATAGTTTGTCTGCAGTACCTGCCGCCCAGTTTTCACTTTATTTGCATTGTGGTGAAAAATTTTAATGCTAAACTGCGACGTACCAAATTCACCTGTAAGTTTAAACGGCAGATGGGACACCTCTTCATTTGCCTCTTTGCTTTCTGTTGTTCTCCGAAGGGTTCGAGTTTTGGTTGGAAGTTCTGGGGCCTGCGGCTTATGACTAGCGGAGCTCTTGCATCCTTTCTTTCCAAGTTCTTTTTCTACCTCTGAAAAGCACAATGCAAAGATCAGTGTCATTTTCCTTTCGCCACCGACGGCCAAACACCATGCAGTTGAATTTCCAGGCGTTTAGTCTTAAAACATAGCCTAACGGGGGAGACATGAAATCTGAAATGTGTCAGACACAAATGTTAATATTCTGGTTCCAAGATACAAATACATAGTATTTTCCTCCAGTGTAGCAACAATCCAGTAAATTGTCACAATTGGACAATAGGAATCCAACTAATTCACTCCAGCTGCAGAAACTTGGTACCAAATTCATTCAATATTTACTTCCACCTCAAACGAAAACAGAGATCGCCGGGAACACTCAGCAGGTCGGGCAGCATCTATGGAGAAAGGAAAGTGGGTTTCACACCCCCCCACCACCCCGAAGAAGCTCGGAGTTGGCAGAGCAAAAGCAGCTAGGAGTGTACAGTTTGCACAATGTTGTAGACTTGAGCCCTTTATTTTGAGGCTAAGCATCATTGAACTGACACTTACCTTCAGATATGCTGGATTCTTGGAACATCGTGTCGAAAGCTCGATGTACATCTGCAAACGACGGCCTGTCCCCTGGGTTCCACTTCCAACCTGCGAGCAAGCATTGTGGTTAGATCAAAACTCGCAACAATCAGTCAACGACGGCAGGAACAGGTGAGGAACAAGTACAACAACAAACGCAGCCAAATTACATTGATAGAGCATCTTTCACGTTCAGGTGAGAACATTGGGGAGGGAGAGAGAGAATCAGTCAGGATTCAATCAATTAATTTCTGTGCTGAAATTTCTGTTTCTGATCAATTAGACGCGGAAAATCTGAGAGCATTTCTTTATTTTTTTACTATCAAATCTGATTAACCTTTGTGTTCACCTGATTTACAATCCAATCTTTTAACTAGTGTTGGAACGGGTGTCAGGATAACCAGGAGAGAGTCAATCCAACAGAAGTACTCACACGCTCGCATCAACTCGTACACTTTCTCTGGACAGCCCTCTGGCCTCTCCATCCTGTAGTCTTTTTCCAACAGGTCGTAAACCTGTGAGAGGTCGATCCCGGGATAAGGAGACATACCGTAGGTCGCGATCTCCCACAGAAGAACACCAAACGCTGGAGGCAGAAATAAAGAAGGGTCAGATTATTTCACTCTTCAAACATTGAATGGAAACTTGGGGGGGAAATTTGTTACGACTATTTTAAAATAAGTAGAAAGTCAATAGGAGTAAACGCAGGCTTTATTTTGAAATGTGCACAATCCTAGCACCTTGTTTAGGTGTAAACCACCGAGACTTCTGGCAAGAATACAGAGAAACTATTTCTCTCTGGTGAAGGCAATCCAGGACAAGGGGGCGTTAAGAGATAGAATTCAGCCAATTAGTGGTGAAATCAGAAGGCAGTTTTCCCACCTAAAAAAAAGGGTAGTGAAAATCTGGAACTCTCTCCTTTCTTCAGAAGGCTGAATGGGTCCAACAGATGCTGGATCCATTCACATATTCAACACTGAGGTGGATAGGTGTCTGTTAGGTCAGGATACAAGGAATGTGGGGCAAAGGGCGGGTAATTGGCAGATCAGGTAAAGATCAGCCATGTTTTTATAGATTGGCGGAACAGGCTTGAGGGGTTGAATGGTTTATTCCTGCTTCTAAGAAATTGCACCAGATAGTTGCAATTGAAAGCCATCACTTCGATCACCTCTCAACCTAAACTAACCATGATAAACAGGCTCACTGTTGATATTACTTTATTTCTCCATATTTGGGGAATGGCAGTGAATGCAAAGGTGTAGGGCACAAGAGGTGATGCTTTGAGATGCTCTGTCAACTTGTCTTTGAGGCCCACGTGTAATGTGACGTTTGGGGTTCTGAGTCCCCAAACAGCGTGATATAATGGAGCGCTTCGACAATGGCTGCAATTTGCACGTACCCCACACGTCCGACTTGATTGAAAATTTGTTGTAGGCCAGGCTCTCGGGAGCTGTCCATTTAATGGGAAACTTCGCTCCAGCGTGTGCCGTGTAAGTGTCCCCCGTCATCAACCTGCTGAGCCCAAAATCAGCCACTTTAACCAAGTGGTTCTCCCCTACGAGGCAGTTTCTGGCAGCAAGATCCCTGGGAAAGAAAAGATTGTGAGGAAAACGTTAGATCCTCTGGCATCTGGTTGTCCACAAAGAACGCAAAAGTAGTCATTTATACAACAATTAATTTGCATTACTTTATACAGTCTCAAAGAACTTAAAGGCAAAAATCACTCATGACTGAATCTCACTGTGACCTAAATAAATATTCCCCCCAACTGTCACTGAAGGGTCATTGTACGAGTAATATTTCTTGCTCTGCATCACTTTCACACCCAATTTGTTTTGAAATTATATTTTGCAAATACAATTTCCCGTGAAGCGAATTCAATCCCTAGCGTTGGGGCGATCCCTAGAGAGCTCATCGGGAGTTAGAATCATTTCTGCACCTTAGAAAGTATTCTCGTCAATACCAAAGACTTGCGCTCCTTTGAGGTACGCACCTGTGGATGAAATTTTTCTTCTCCAAATACTCCATTGCTGATGATATCTGAGTTGCCATGTAAAGCAGCACAACCGCATTCACCTCTTCCTTGTTGCAATCCCGCAAGTAGTCCAGGAGATTACCGTGAGTCATGAACTCAGTGATAATATAAAACGGAGGCTCCCGAGTGCACACACCTTTAAACAGAACGTACATCTGTCAGGCCATAAAAAACCCCACCCCGTTAAAACGTGGAACTAACTAACCCCGCTCCGTGCACTGACTAACAGCTCACGCTGGCTATTCCTCAAAGTGGAAGATGGTCTTGTGCAACAACAAGATGAAGACTATGCCACTGCTGCAAAGTGGAGCCAAAAAGAGCTCTAATGCGTAGCTGGACAAGCGGCAGTGAACTCGCCAGGCAGTGCTATGTGGTTTGAACATACCGATAATAATGATAATAATCCCTGCCTTTGTTATCGCATCTTGTCACAAAGTTGAGAAGTTCTTAAAGATTTTTTTTGTCAAACGCAGTGACTGTGTATTTGTAGGCGAACGCGGTAGCCAATTTGGCACGGCAACGTCCCACAAACAGCTGGCACACCTCACAGAATATACTGTAAAGTGAATTGACTGTATATTTTGTGGGCGAAACTGTGATCTTCAAACATTTCCAATCATGAGATCAAGAAATGTCAAGCACGCTCACATACCCAGCAGCTGAACCAGATTGGGATGTTTAATTTCCTTCATAACTGCAGCTTCTTTCAAGAACTCTTCCACTTCCATAGTATCCTCCTGGAGAAAGAGAACATCTTAGAGTTAGGTATGAAGACAGTGAGGGAGAGCCACTCTAACAACACAAAATGCTTTCACTTCATTGAAATCTGTATTGCTCGACAGCAAATTAGGTTCCCAATCTTTATAAAACACAATAAATATAAGGCAGTTCCCCACAGATCTACTATAGTTAATACTGTGTATAGTAAAAAAATTGAATTTAGGCAATGAGGCAATAAACGGATGAAAACAAGATGTTACCACTGCACAATAATAATGTAATAATAATAATCATTGCATTTGATATAAGCGCTTTTCACGTCTTCTAGACCTCTCAAAGTGCTTCGCAGAATATACTGTAAAGTGAGTTGACTGTTTATTTGAGGGCAAAATAATCACAAGTTTATTTGAGGTTTGAATTTATACACCCAATGCTTAAAACGTCTCCACTTTCACAGTATCACAACAAACTGGATCCTTAGGTGCAACAAACACAATGGCAAAATTGGTGGTGAATACTGTTTTAATTACCCATTCTATGAAAAAAAAGGTTATTGGTACTGGTCCTGGAGACAAGTATTGTATATGAAATCCAGGCTAAAAATATTATACGAAGGACCGGAATAATTTAAGCAGTGAACAAAGTAAAGATCCAACAGAACACAGGTGGGTTTATTATTCAAGAGTTTTTGTGTGACTGATAGCATTTAAACAGCGCCCCACCTGAAAACAGGTCTGGTGAACCAAATTATTTATATTCTGAATCTTCTTGAACAATTCCAGTTTGAAAACTGCGCAGCAATTAGAATTTGCCCGCTGCCCGGTTTTGATTACACAGTCTATTACTTCTGAAAGTCAATATAACCCAAAAGTAACTGAGAAATTAGGTACGGAAAGAACTATGGAAAGGCTTGCTGAATGTCACGACACAAGCTTAGCATTCCAACGCTATTCACTCTACAAAAAAAGAACAACTTTAGAACATAACATATACAGAACTGAATAGTTTTGCATCTTTAAATCACTCCTGAGAATTTAACATCCACGTGCTGGGAATGTGATGAGAGTATTGTTGGCACTTAATGAGTTCCGCAGACAACAAACACACCAGATCCCTTATTTATAAGTCAGATTCTATTATCAAGACAACATCAAACAAACAATTCATTCTGCAGCCTACCCTGATAATTCAGTTTTGCTTATCAAGGTGAAACCTTGGGCAAGTTTCCTTACTCGACACGCCTGACAACAATCCCTAAAAAAAATTGGTCACTTCAACCCACGACTGTTTGTGGGGACACTGCTGTGCGCAATTGACTGGCACGTTTCACCCACAAATATACAGTCAATTCACTTTACAGTATATTCTGTGAAGTGCTTTGAGACGTTCCTTCAAGTACCACTAACAAGCCAGGCCGTGCTATTCTATTATTAACAGTATCCCGGAGTATTATAAAACTTAGTGCAGTTATAGTGGATACTCACATTCTATTCAAGAAACTTTTGTTGTCAACGAAATTTGTATGCGGGAGACTAAAAAAAAGCAACACATTTCAAATTGTCCCTGAAACTTATATTCCTTGCAAACTACATCTTTGGACTAGATTTATCAATGTAAACTGGCCATTACTGGGGATTCAATCCGTTCAATACCGAAGCTTCAACTGAAGTCATCGCTACCTTTAGTGTCTTCACTGCCACAGTCAGATTGTATTTCTTCCAGACTCCCTCGTAGACCTCGCCATATTGTCCTCCACCCAACTTGTGTTTCATTGTAATATCTGTTCTTTCTATCTCCCACTTGTCGTAGTTTGGGGAGACACCATAAATGGTTGGCTTGTTGCGTTTGGGTGCTGGGTAGTGTAGTGTTGTGATAAGGCCATCGGCCACTGTTGAGTGGTGGTGCACAAGTTCTGCCAAAGTGTTGAATCGACTCTCTGAAGATACATACAGCTGAAAGATAAATTTAAATCAGTGTCAACGCTTTGAAAATTAATAAGATTCTGACGGGTTTTCCATAATAATTTTCAATCAGGTCGGAAAAGACAATATGTTTAATCATTTTAACGTGGAGTAAAAAAAAGTGCTTACATTTTTATAGCTTCACAATGATTACAATCTGTTACTATTATTTTCTATTCTTGGCAAATGCAGCAGCCATTTCGTGTACTGCAAGATCCCACAAACAGCCTCGAGACAAATGACTGATTTAATTGGAGGATTATTGGCCAGGACACAGTGGAGAAACTTTCTTCTGAATAAGTGTCTCATGGGATCGCTAACACCATCTGGAAGGACAGGTATAATTGACCTTAATTTAGGTCTCTCACAAACTGTAGCCCTTGTGACAAAGCAGTGGTCCCCCAGCACTGTAATGGAATATCTGGCTCAACAAAAACCTTTCAAGCGCTGCTATCCGAGCCAACCTGACACCTTCACGCAGACCACAAACCCTTTAATATCACCAAAGTACATTCCACTGTGTCTCCATATAACAGTGAGAACGTGAGACACACTGACATAGTTTTATAGCTTCCTGAAAATGGATATCAGTACGTTACATATAGAAAAGCCGACAAATCTTTCCAAGATTGCTCATCAATTATCAATAGGAAAATATGAAGCCCATTTGTTTCCCTGCATTGCTGAATGCGACTGAAATAAAAGAATTCTACACAATACAAAATTACGTTTGCACAGCGCCTTTCACGTCAGGAGGACGCCCCAAGGCGCTGGGATAAAAGAGGAAAACTTCAGATTCTAAAAAAAGGTCTCCACCATACTCATATTTCAGCGATAGAGCAGTGCATTGCTAAATCTGAATAGAACCACTAGACTAGAGGTACAGAGTGGGTTAAGGTAACACAGGCAAATGTTTGGCCCTCACTGACACCATTTTCACCAACTCGATTCCTAGAGACAGGAAAGTTAAGGGCAGGAGCTGAAATGGCTCCAAGGTGATATGTTTGGAAACAGAATGTCACAATGTGGCAATCTTGCCAATCCAGTTCCTGAGCCAGGCGGGCCTGCAGTACTTCAGGGTGCAGCTGATGACAGCGTAGCCAACTAGCGGCAGGACTTGGAAAGGCAGACCAGTCACTGATGGCAGTTAATCATTCCACTCCACTCTTCGCCATGGAAGCCAAAGCCCTAATGAGTATTGTAGTCCTAGTTGGACAGACAGAGGGTAGCTTGTCAGAGAGTGCTATCAATGCAGTTTTAGACTCCAGTACACTCTGGGGTCCTCAAAATCTTTGATTTTGCCCAACTGTGCCAAATGCTTTCCGGAACTAGGTAAGCAGGATGCGACCCTCCAGCCAAGGAGAGAGAGCACATTCCATTCCAACAATCTATCCCTGGAATTTCCACATGTAGGCGGGATGCATGGAATTCTCAATTTGGTTCGGAAACTCTTAAGCAACAGTGATAGCTCCGAGGCAAGACACCCAGCTATTTAATAAGACTAAGATTTATACTTTTAAATTTCCTTTTGCAAGTGGACAACATTTTGTGTTGGCGGAGGAGTGGTAGAGTGGATGACCGGTGAATAAAACATATTGTTTTTATTTGAAGAGCTCGGAGCAACTTGTTTTTGCTCCTGCTAAGTGAGGGAGTGATAGTGGACTGGATAAATCAAGAGGTAAAGGGATATTCATCGTGAGCACAAATAATAATGAAAACAAGAACCCTTGCATTTGATATTGGCTATAATACAGAGAACTCAAAACGGTTTCACAAGGTTTCTGTCATGTGTAGCAACTTTATAGGCAACCGTTCATTAGCAGCAATGCTTTAATAGCTCTTGCTACGACTGACCAGAAATACATTGACATTTACATACAAAACAAACAAAAAATAATTGTCCATTTAATTTCTGTAATAATTATCCTCGCCTTACCACGTCACGAGATGTCTCAAAGTCCTTCACAGGATGTCACTGTGAAGCGTAGTGTATTTAGTGCGAATGGTTTCATGCAAACCGCTACATAAGAAATTGTTCATTTGCAGTTGAGTAGGTTAATGGAAATTAAAGTTCCCTCAGTTGAACTTATTCCCAAAGGTCTTCATGTTCAGCCTGTAAGGAGGTACGACTTTCGATTGCAATGAGACAGTGGCCAAAGCAGCTGAGGCTGCTGCCCTCAATGAGGAGAGAGGCTAAAAAAGAAAATCCTATCTTAATATCAAATATAATTAATAGTTTCACAAGGGGTTGAGATTCCGTCGCAATTGACAGTCGAGTCCTGTAGCTCAGTGCCTTATAAGCACTCACCTTACAAGTGTGAGATCTGTATTCGAATTCAGGCAGGTTAGGGTGAAAGCTTGGACACGTTTCCTCACTCCACACGACCAATAATAATAATCCCTCCCCCCAAAAAAAAGAAACAATAATAAAATTTGTCGTTTCAATCCATGACTGTTTGTGGGGATGCTGCAATTGGCTGCCGCGTTTCGTCCACAAGTATACCCCCATTGCAGTACATTCTGTGAAGCACTGAATAGCACGATAGCAAATGCAAGGATTATTATTATTATAGAGCCAGCGGCCATTTCACTGTGAAACGCAGTGTATTTCAGCGCCTCGGCATGTCCTACTGACATGAAAGGCGCCGCGCAAATGTAAACCCGTTGTTGTAGTTTCGGTTTCAATTGGCTGTCAGGACAGTATCCCAGCGCTTTTGAAGCTGAAGCTCAAACAACAAGCCTTGAAATGGATTCTAATGCGATAACCAACAGACACAGAGCGGGGGAGCCTCCCTAGCTTCGCACAACTGTGAAGCAGCCAGAGACAGATGCTCGCTGAGACACAGGATGGGATCGGGTCACTGCTACTTTAAGCCACACAGAGCTCCCACATCCTCCCTGGTCAATTTCAGAGTGTGAGAGAGGCAGCTCGGTACAGAAAAGAACACTGGCGAAAACTTAACTGACTTGCGGTACTTTGCTTTCGGCAAGAGGGCGTGCGCGTTCGGTCACTGCTGTCGCTCGCGTAGGACATTTCAAATAAGAATAAATAAGACAAGACTGCGGCCGTGGCAGTTCCATTAATGACAGGGAGGGAGAAATAGCTCCACGATCACCGTAAAATTCCACAGCGCTCACCTGAGGCACTGGAATGGAAGTCGAGAGCTTGGTGTGTGCTGAGCCTGTTGTCATGGAGGAGGTTGCAGGAAGGCAAATACCATGGAAGAAGGGTGGGGGGAAAATATATAATCCCCAATCCTGCTATGCATGGTATGCCGCAGAGAGAGCCACGTGCACTCTCCTAATGGTGCGTCCTGGTGTGAATGCTTTTTGTTGGTCCAGGACAACAACCCACCGAAGAATTTCATCAGACATTCCGCACAGAGAATTGCTGAGACCATTAGTCAGTAATTCTCGTGAGGCTCCGCGGGACATGACAGCTGAAGGCAACAGCTTTCCTTTTTATGCATTGTGCAATAAGCACAAAAATAGTCTTATAGGAGTTGCAAGACTGGAACCGATGTCTTCCCGCATTGCACGACTCTCTCTTTGGACACCAACCCAGCTCTCCCTTCTCTCATCCCACCCACCCCCCCTAAAGAAGAAAGCAATTGCGGGAGTAAGTTTCTGAATGTCCCTGAAATTACACTTAGTATAAGATGCACCACGCTGTTTACAGGGGTTAGTTGTACTGCTGGGTTCTGCTGACAAAGGGCTTCAAGAAATAACCCCACGGGAATATAATCATCCCTGCATTTGATATAGAGCCTTATCATGTTTTGAAGACGTCTCAAAAGCACTTTGCAGAAGATACTGCAAAGTGAATTGGCCGTACATTTTGCGGACAAGATAAATGCAAGTGATTGTCGTTGCTGTACAATTTCAAGTGACACCGCTGTAAGCCAAACCGCGTGCTCTACCTCTCCAGAAAGGGAACCAGAACAAGTGCAAGGTAAATACAACGGCGTCAGGATTAGCTGCGTCCTATTCTCAGCGCTCACTCAGTAGAAGAAGGTGTGGGTACCAAACACTGTCCCTTCACACTGGCCGGAAGCAGCCTTTTGTGGACTGGCTCCATCTCTGCAACTCTTCGCTCCAAGTCCCATTTAATGACTGTGTTGTGCAAGGCACAAAGGCAAGCACATCCATTAAGATAAACACCGCAGTGCCTGTCAATGCTTTTGATTTCTCCTTGTCTGAATTGACAGGTTCCTTTTTACATTTTATTTTACAAGTTCCTTTTCCTCCCTCTTACTCTTTGTATCATTACAAAATGAAAAAACAAATTCAATAAAAGGGGATTAAATGGTCAAAAGGTTTTTTTTTAAAAAAAGAAAAAGGCAAAGCTCACCATATAAAAACATTGGCTAGATGTTATATACAAAGGATCACTGCTTTATGACTGTATGCAGGAAATCCTTTCCTTAAAAAGCATGTACGCTCACTACACTGTAAAAACTACTTAAAAAGGGCAGCTTTAAGTTACCATGAAACTAGCCGCCAGGATTAATCTGCCCCAAACAGTCCACCCCCACTTACTGAGCAACAAGTCTGCAACATGTCAAGCTTCTGGCATCTCCCAGATGTAGTGTTGGGAGCATAAGGTTCCAGAGAATTGCCAGAAAAACAATGAAATTAAGCTCTTGCTTATTTCCGATGCTACATAATAAGTGTGATTTGAGTGGAGAGGGGGAAAAAAAAGAGTAGATATCTGCGCTACAGAAAATATTTGGCAGGATCTGCTAGCCATTTAGACACCAGCACGGTTTGGAAAGCAAGGAACGTCAGGTGCTGGATTGTGGTTTGTCGCTGGAAAGTCCCAGATTTGGGGAATTTGGAATCCTTGACCCATATTCCGTTGCCTTGGAGTCTTTAAAACACTATGCAACTGGAACATTCAGTGAAGGTTTTATGAGGAAAAAGTGTTTTAAAATTTCTTTATAGATTTAGCCAGGCAACAAGATCCACTTTATAAACTCGATCCACACAAGCTGCTACCTTGGATACCAATATTATAAATTATGCCTCGTGTTTCGAGGGGGTAAAAGCACACATATGCACACAGATTCTACAGCTTTTGTAAAAATAAAGATGTAATAAACAGTGACTCAGTCTACAACAACAAATTGCACTTATAGAGCGCCTTTCATGTCGGGAGGACGTCCCAATGCGCTGCACAGGAGGCGTGTGATGAGTCTAGTTCCGATGTAAAAGGCATTATATAAATGCTACACAAATTTGTTGTTGCTGACACAGAAATTCTTGTAAACAGACCATTTGCACTATATTCATATAACAAATGAGAGATTTATGTTAGAAAATAATAGATGCAGTATATATTTTTGGACATGAGATGTCAAACGACTGCCAGGATGGTGGAAGGCGAGCTCGATGGACCTTAGTCTTCTTTCACCTAGCAAATTCTTATGTTCCAACCACAATTCTGTGAATGTAACTTTACCACAACATTTTCTCTTTTTTGACTTGTCAGGTTGACAGTGGAACTGGGCACCGCAACAAGTCTTGAGTAGGTTTGAGGTGGGAGAGGAAGGAGCGTGGCAGATTCTAGTCAGGAGGACTGAGTAGCTAGGCTGCAAATTGGGCTAGGCCAGTAAAGAGGACCAAGGAACCAGGCTGGAAGTACGGTCAGCAATGCAAAGAAAATCAGTCTTAGGCTGGCTGCAAAGGAGTGTTTATATTGTGGGCTGAGCAATCAGACTGTGAGCGGGGCCAGCATCCTTGAGTGCTAAACTGGATTGGGAATGTGTTCGGGTATAGTAATCATATTGATTGAGTCAGGCTGTGAGTTTGATCAGGTTCAGTAATCAATTTTGAGTGGACCAAGGTGAATGTGTGACCGGGTTCAGGAATAAAAACGGAGTGGGTTGAGCTGTGGGTAGGGGCTATGGAAGTGCAGTTAAATTGCACGAGGATGTATCGTCAAATATTGTCTGTCTTGTGCTGTATTCTGTTACACGACTGACAGATCACTTCAAAGAGACAATGGACTTCACCTCATTTGAAACACAGGAATTTCCTGCTTCATTTGCCCACAGCAAATGCGAATGGACAATTGCATTTTAACTGAAGGATAATGTGGGAATTGCATATCAAATTCTCTGAAAAAAAATTATCTGAATTTTTTTTTACTGGGGGAAACAAATTAATTCTGTTTGCATGCGCCATAAGTCTCGAGAAACAATAGATGAACCCATTTACGTGTTCTAGGTTTAAGGTTTAAGCACATCAAAGGAATTCTTGGCCAAAGGTTTGAATGATTAAGCTTTCCCCCTGCTCCCCATCCATACCATAAAACAACAACAGCTTGCATTTATATAGCACCCCTCATGCAGGATACCTTCCCAGAACGCTTTAAAAAATGTGCCGGCTGAATCTAAATGATTGTGAATTCAGCCAGTCTAAATAGAAATAATTGGGCACCAATTGAAAACTGTTTTGTAAACATGTTTTGGTTTCTCAAGGCTAATTTGGGGCTTGCAACATTTCTAATGTTTCTTCTCCAAAAACAGATGTAGAAAATCACCTTTTACAGATTTTTTGGGGGGGGAAGGAAGTTACATGAAAACTACTGTGCTTTCCTTTTCTAATATCTCGCCAATGGCATTCATTCCCCCTTTAAACCATAGCAAATCCAGTTTGGTTAACAGCAAGATCTTGGCATTGCAACTTTTCAATGTATTAAACAGTAAATTGGGCGAATTGTGTTGTGGTACCAAAACTATTACTTTAAAATATTCTTTGCAGTTAACCTAAACTTGAGCCCACAAATTTGCACATTTGGAAAAGTAACATACAACCGTGTAAGTGCAGGAAAGCATGGAGGGGACAGGGGGAAGAAAATGGAAAGGGCCCCATCTTATATTTTTTCTGTCCTACATTCTACAAACCATTTAATGTTGTATTAAATGGTTAGCAATTGAATGATGCCTCAATTTCTCTACGGGCTCTACAGACGATTTATTCTGAAGAGGCAAATGACTGCATGCATCAGAACTCAGATCAGATTCGTGAAAAACATAACATGAAGACAAGACTCTGTTCCTTCCTGCATCTGACCACAACAGACCCCACTCACAGCCTCCTCCAATGTATGATTCAGACTTTCTTCCCATCTAGCCCTTCTGCTATAACTTAATGCAAAGTTACAAAATTAAGTTATTTAGCCTGTGTAAGTTACCATAAAAATAACGCAACAGCCTGCATTTTTATATTGCATCCTTCACATCGAGAGATTACGTTTGTTGGGGAATTGAGTGGGGAATGAGAGAGCAAACATTGGCACAGCTGTATAAATGAGATAGGTTGTTAAGTCACTTTTGAAGTGGGGGGTGGGGGAAGGGTGGTGGCAAAATAAAGGGTTTGATGGGGGAGGTTCCAGATGGTGGGGCACAGATTGATAGAAGCAGGCTGAATGGAAGAGGCAAGCAGAAGACTGAAATTGGGGAAGACCAAAGAGGCAGGAAGTATGAGTTCATGAAGGGAATGGTGGCGGAGGGTGAGGATTTTGATGGCATCCTGCTGGGTATCAGGGAGCCAGGAGTTTGGTGAGGGCAGCAGTGATGGGCACACAGAGTTTTGTTCGGGTAAGGAGATAAATCAAAGACCTGAATGAGCTGAAGCCTATGGATGGTGGAGGCCGGTGAGGAGGGCATTTGAAAAGCTGAGCCTTGATGTAACAAAGTCACCAATGAGGGTTTTGTCAACACTGGGCATTGAAGGGCTCCATATAAATGCAAGTTGTTGTTGTAGACAAGGATGATGGGAGTGAAGATGAAGAAAAACAGTCAAGAAGCTGATATCAAAGAGAAGGGAGTTCCTCCTCTCAATGTCAACAACCCTCCAGCTAAAATTAGCCATTCCCTTCATGACTGTTTGTAGGACCTTGCAGTACGCAAAATTGGCTGGCATGTTTGTCTACAAATACGCATCCAAGTGGTGCTACCATTCCTCATGTGAACCTTGATTCTGACGGAATCCGAGTATAAACGTAGGCAGCAACGGAAACCAACGGTGTCAAGGCTCTAACCTAGTAGAAGCTTACCTTCCCATCGGACGCAGTGTTTATCCTGTAGTGGTATACCCTTCCCTCGTAACGAAGTGATATGGATCTCTGTCCGGGGCTGCTTTCACTCTCCCTCACCAGAAAACTCCCATTAATACCGCTGCTGAGTAGGTACTCTGCAGCATTGCGTGAAACTGGCCCATGGTACCAGGAATGTTTCTCGAGACTGTTAACGGGTGTAATATAGTTGCTAGGAACCCAGCCCTGCCCATTTTTAGTCTGAGCCTCGCACCATTCTCCATTGTGGTTGTAGCCCAAAACCCGAAGTTTTTCACCTGTAGAAGAGAAAGAGAATAAAATAAACTTAATTGTGGGTCATACAATACTGCTCTACATTAGACAGTATTTGTTTCGGGGAAAAAAAGCTGGACTCAACATAGGTTTGTTCATACTTGAATCCCTATACTTCAAATTATATTTTTTGTTAAAAATCACACAAAGTTCATATAGATTTAGTTTTGCAATTCAATCTATTTTTCAGCTGTTTTTCAGCAGTCAACGACTCAGTATGTAAGCTAAAAGTGAATAGAACGCCCCAGTAACAGAGAGGAGTTTTAGTAAACTCTCGACCAAGGGATTTAGGAGTTAACTATCATCTTGAACGCAATTAGATGTGAATCATAAGCTCTTAAAGTTAATCAACTTTGCTTCAAAACAACTACGCATAAAAACATGCGCTCAGGAGCCAAGTATTTTTTTTTGTAAACTCTGAAACTGAGCCACAGGTTACTGAGTGGCCAGTGTCCAAGGGTAATTTCCGATGCCAAAATCAGAAAATCCAGGCACATTGGTGCCAAAGTGGTGGCAAGTTGGGGTGTATTCATCATCTTTATGTGGAAATTTATTTTGTATTCTCCCTCACCACAATTTCAACTTGTACATACAGATCCAAAGAAGCTGTTATCTCCCGGGATTTGGTGACCATGGGCACATCCTACACCAGTACGCAATGTTCCTTTCAGCGCATCAAGGGATCACCAACTACCTCCTTTATGTACACAAGAATCCTCTGATTTGAACTCAATTTACAGTGAATAAATCATCAAAAAGAACGAGGTTGTCAACTCACCTTTGGTTATGCTGAGTGTGTTGTCCCCACTGGCGACAAAATCGTACAGTGCAACAAAAAGATTTGGGTCATTTTCACTGGGGCAAGCGAGCAAGTTCTCTTTAGAGTTCCACCGGGCAGCCTCATTCAGACCCTGGGTTTCAAACTCTGGACGGTGCAGGGCTTCTGTGAAGAAACAAAACACACAAAAATAAGATTTTGTTTGTACATGATAATGGTGAGCAATCTCACAGCAATCTGATTTATGAATGAAGACCTAAATATCTACGGTAATGGGACACATACAAACATATATTATACACGCACAAAAAGGTAAAGGGTTGAATAAACCATACCAAGGTACAGTGCTCAATCAACTCAGCCACCCAGACTGTTTGAACAGGTGATTGCGGAGTTAATTTGTGCCTTTGAAGACAGCACGGATTAAATAGTGTATGCACAGTGGTCGACAAGCTGGGTGGCTGAAACACATTTAGAGACGGACTTATTCTGTTAATCTTATACGGAGACAGAGGAATAGATAACAGAGAATGCAACAGAATACATTTTACCACATAGAATATACTTTTGATCAAAGCCCTACTGATGGTTAGTAACTCAATGCAACACAGATGTTAGATTTTTGTGTTTGAATGATTCGCAAGAAAACCACAAGCCTAGGGAGTCCTACCTCCCCAAAACAACATTGCCTTTTCCTTTGTATTGATCAATGCTAAAGGCCTGGTTGCAGGCTTTCAGACAACAGAATAGATTGGTTTTGAACAGTGAGTCACTGGAAAAAACTGAACTCGCTTTACACTGGATAATTTATCGCACTTGGTACAATAACATTTATTGTCACTTAGCAACTGTGGTAAGAAATTATGCTGCTGCAGCCCGAGCCAGTGTTTTTCCAGATATGAAGCTTTGATGTAATTATATCATATAAATATTATAAAAAGCAATGTAACAGACGCGGCATCTGTTCCAACAAGAATATTCGTCTAAGGTTTTGGTAACAGATGAATCAACCGTCTTCAGCATAGTAACACCATATTCTTCTACATCAGCGGTATGTGGAATTTGAAGAGATTTATTGTAAAAATACTATCCTGGCTTTAGGAAGGTATCAGCTCTTCAAAGCTTTGTTTAACGTTGCTCTGATGCACTTTCGTCAAATTTAAAGCTGTTCTGATTCTCTCTTTTTTTTTCCTTGGCCATGAACATGGTTCTTCTGTTCATTTCTCACCTTTTCTGGCTCTACATACTAAAGGCCTAAACAGGCTTCGCTTCCCTGTCAGGCTGGGATGGTAGCACTCTTGCCCCCTCGTAGGAAGGTTGTGGGTTCAACCCCACATCAGGATTTGGAATCAACTAGTCTTAAGCTGACACTCCAATATGGTACTGGGGATGTGTTGCATTGTTGGAGGTGCCGTTCTTTGAATAGACTTTAAACCGAGGTCTCATCTGCCTGTTCAGGTGGATGTTAAAGATCCCATGGTACTGTCCTGGCCAACAATCTCCCAAATAAAATTGGTCACTCACTCCTTGGCTGTTAGGAAGACCCTGCTGTGTGCAACTGGATGCTCAGTTTCGTCTACAAAATATACAGTCAACCCACTTTGAGATGTCTCAACGACGTAAGGTGCTATATCAAACGCAAGGATTATAATAATAATCCTTGCTTTTGATATAGCGCTTTTCACATCTTATCGACGTCCCAAAGCACTTCACAGAATACACTGTAAAGTGAATTGACTGTATATTTGTGGGCAAATCGCGGCAGCCAATTGCGCACAGCAGCGACCCGCAAATAGTCATGGATTGAAATGACCAGTTTTATTATTGTGGTTTTTTTGGACGGATTATTATTAGACATGTGGAGTAAGGAAACTTGCCCAGGGTATCATTGTTACATTCAACCGTTTAACTCCCCCATCAGCCAAAACAAAACTGCTACAGCCTAAATACCTTAACAACCAACACTTTCAAACAAAAAGCAAATTGTGAAGTGACAATGATTCAGGTAACTCCCGAAACTTATTGGAACCAGTTTCCTTGTATTTACTGCACTGCCCGGCACAGGCCGTTGCGTGGGTTTGCTGCCATGTTGTATGATACACATGTGGTGCTGACACTAGGCCAAACACTAATTCTAAGAGGTACTTTTCTTACTACCTGCGATTAGTTTTGGGTCATCTGGGTGCCTGACACATGCGGAAACCAATAGTCATGCTTAATAAGAGTATGATCAGATAAATAATGTATCAGCAAAGGGGAAACATAAAATGGAATGAAGAAAAGGTAGGAGAATGGGATTGAAATTATTGTTTTTTCAGAGAACCAGCACGGGCACAATGGACTGAATGGCACTGTAAATTTCTACAGTTCATCAGTCTACTGTGTAAATGCGACAGCTTTTTCCCAAGCATCCATTTCTAACAAGCAGGAAAACTCTCTAGCTGCAAACTCGCTGCCTGCCCTATCTTTAGATCACACC
Source organism: Hydrolagus colliei (assembly GCA_035084275.1). Taxonomy (NCBI): domain Eukaryota; kingdom Metazoa; phylum Chordata; class Chondrichthyes; order Chimaeriformes; family Chimaeridae; genus Hydrolagus; species Hydrolagus colliei. Next base: position 3,496,648 of record CM068765.1, on the reverse strand, counting down.
TGAAGACCTTCCTCTTCCTCACACCTGAAGACGGTCCAACTCCCTTGGTAAACGATTGATGCTGTTTACTGATATGAGCTTTACATTTTTGATGCTGCCTTTATTGGACTGAGAACTGATATCAGTTGTATCACACACAATTCGAGCTGTCCTCTCATTGAAACCTGTTAGGCAGCATATTTTCTGCAGCAGTCTGTCCACGCACAGCAAAGATATGCCAACTTTGAGTCAGTGTCAATGTGGACACAAGGTAAAATCTTAATTCTGTATATAGCCACCATAACCACTTCAATGACAATTTTACAAATGGGAACTGTTTGATATGTTGAGTTTACACAATACCCTTTCAGAAAAGCACCTAGGTTCACATCCACATCAAAACTCAATTTGGGTTGGTCTCAATCCAATTCCTCGGGTCACTCAAGGCTAGAGCATAACACCACCCACCACTCACACTGAACTACTATACATACAATCCAATTCAGAGAGAGATCACATAGTGGTATACAAAACAGGAAGTGGAGGATGCCTGCGTGGGATCAAAGCACACTTTGCAAACAGCACAGAAGTTGCTTCACTTTGAATCTGGCCATCCATGCTTTTGCTGACCCTGGATAATAATATAATCCTTGCATGCAATATAGCGCTTTTCACATCTTCTAGACTTCTCAAAGCACATCGCAGAACATACTGTCAAGTAATTTGGCTCTACTGTATATTTGTATATGTGGAATGAGTGATCTTAAAAAGCCTCCTTACTGAACATCTCTCATTTTGATGATCACAAAACAAATATTTACAAATATTTAACTTAAACAATACTTCTTAACAAACAAGAATAAAATGATCGTTTTCTCTCCTCGAATTTCTGTGCAAGAAAGTCAGTCCTCCATCAGGCAGCACGACCGATCACGAAGAATGTCCTCAGATGACTTGTCCCCAAGGTTCATCGAATGGGTAATCTTTTGCCCTTTCCTTTTTTGCCCGCTGGTGTAATTGACATCTGATAAACTTGAGAGAGAGTTCCCCCAAACCAAATTCCACACGAACGCGGTTTCTGCTCATCTGATATGGAGTCTCCAACCCTTGTGTTTTTTTGTTGTTGCTAAACTTTGCCTAATACTTTCCAGGATTAGGTAAGCAGGATGCACACTCCATTCCAGGCAGGGTGGTGGGGGAAACTTTCCATGGATATGAGCTACCCTCAATTTGGTTTGGATACTCTTAAAATTAGAAAATGGGTTTGTTTCAAGACACCTGGCTGACCACGAAAAAGCTATACCAGACAAGTGGAAAACAGCTATACCGTATGTGAAATCTATTGCCCACAATACCGCTGTTCAAATATAAAGAAATTGGTCTTGAGGGAAATTGCAGAGGCAATCCTGTATCCAATCACCTCATGGCATTACATACTGGATACAGCTCAATGCATTGCTGTATTTCATTGCTCCAAAATTCACTTCCGAAATAGTTTATAACAGAAAGAACTCACAACTGAAACTAAAACAAAGTAAACTGGGCTTGCTATAAATACCGAGTGCACCTAAGTCTTGTGTGGGTAATAATGTGGACGACAGAGTGTTGGCTGAGCTGGAGGTTATGGATTGGGGGGATGCCAGCAAATATATATTTGAAAAGCCGAATCTGGAAGTAACGAGGGCGTCACAAAAGATTATGGCAACACTGGCTGTGAGACAGGGAGTGACATGGCAAAGCAGTCTACAACTGGCTCTGTGAAGGGGAGAGATTTCTACGGCCTTATACGGTGCCTTATTTATTATCTTTAAAGAATTGTACAGTAGCAGAAGTGAACACATTGAGTGATTATTCCAAACCATGCAAAAATAATAACAAGAATAATAATCCTTGCACTTAATATAGCGCTTTTCACGTCTTCTCGACTTCTCAAAGCGCTTCACAGAATATACTGTAAAGTAAATTGACAGTAAATATGTGGGCGAAACCGGCAGCCAATTGCGCACAGCAGTGTCCTACAAACAGTCATGCATTGAAATTACCAATTTATTTTTTTGAGGGATTATTATTAAGTTTGTGGAGTGTTGATCAACAGTGTTTATTCTTTCAAGAAAAAATAAGATGGATTTCTGTTAGGAAATAATATCTTGAGATATAGTTTGGGACATGATATATCATGCGACTGCTGGGATGGTGGAAGGCAAACTTGATGGTCCTTGGTTTTTCATGTTCATAATGACTGTCCAGCACCTTGGGACATCCTCCTGACATGAAAGGCACTAGTGTAATAGTACAAGTGTAATTTTGTTGTTGTTAAGATGTAGCAACAGGTAGCAATAACTCCAGCACAATGAATGTCCTTTTTATTTTAGGGACCAGAAGAGACCACGTGGTTACTCATAACGGCTTTTAAAAGAAAATCTAACACTGTAATGCTCAGAAAATTTAATCCCTTCAACTTTTTTAAAAAAAACACACACACATTAAACACTATTTCCCTCTTGAATTTATTCAAATCTGCTTCCATTGCCTCTTTTGAAAGTCCAACCCACATAGTTCACATTTGTCCACAAAAACACTCACTATACACTCACTATACACAACACAAAGTACTGTGATGCACATTAAGATATTGAAATTATAAGCACTACAAAAATACAAATTAACACTAATAATATTTCCTATTCACCACTTATAATGTAAAATAGATAAATAAAGATGCAGTTTTATCTTTCTTCTTCCAAGTTTGAGTCTATACACCCTTTTGTAGAGTTTGTAACTACTGTACATTGAACAAAATCAGGATTACTTTCTCCATACTCTTTACAACTGCAAATACTTTAAAAAAAGTTCTCCCTGAGCCTCCTCCTCTACAGCTACTGGTCAGTGAACCTAGCAAATTCCATTTTCATTCCAATGCCACTCAGATGGACTAAACACCATAATCAGAGGCCAGTAGAATCTCATTGTTGAAAGAGATGGTGGGTCAAGCCACTTTACTAATCTCTTTCGCTAAGAGCAAATAACATCTTGCAAAAATCATGCTTGTGAGACAACAAACAGCACATGTACGCAACTCAAGAGAGTGGGCTAACCATTCAGCCTGCGGGTGCAAAGTAACCAAGGAACCCCACTTTGAAAGATGTTCAAGGTGTGGAAACGAGCCAGAGTTGGGGGAGGTAATGCAAACAAGATGCAGAGGCTTACCTGCAGTATCACTGTTCTAGTGGCAGCAAAATACTTTTGTTATAAATGGACTGTTTAGTTTAGACACTTGGCCAATAACAACTTTCAACAGTTACTTTGAAGGGGGAATAGTGAAGCAATCTTTTAAAAAAATATTTTGGATTGAAACACCTAAACATGTGGTTTACTGTTGGTTTGATACAATCTTATCTTCTTCTGCCACTATCTAAATAAATCGGTCATTTCAATCCACGGCTATTTGTGGGTCACTGCTGTACGCAATTGGCTGTTGTGTTTCACCCACAAGTAAACAATTCACTTTACAGTATATTCTGTGAAGCGCTGTGAGACATCTAGAAGATGTGAAAAGCGTTATCAAATGCAAGTAACAACAACAACTTTGATTTATATAGCGCCCTCCACACCGGACGGCGTCTGAGAGCGCTTTAAAGTATTATTATTATTACCTCAGATTTACATATTTATATACTCTTCTCTTCATAATAATGATAATGCTCCTTAAATTCTTTTCACAACAGTAAGTGGTTATTTGGTGATACTTTTTTAGTTTTACCCTCAGTTATCCATTGCTATGCCCTTTCTTTCAGTGCAAAAGTCTATAACTGGGCTTATTCATACATGTGCTACCAATAAAATGCAGATTCCTATAACATTATTGCATTTAAACCTTGATGTCCTTTCTTACCCCCTGTTTGCCAGCATAATGTTGAGTTACAGTGTTAGTTCAGGGAAGGATTATCATTTGGGCACTGCTCAACAGTGCAGATATGTTCTGCTTTGAGCTGCCAGGTTAGGCTCACATATTCTTTTAAGTGAAAGGCATGTCCTTGAAATCTCTTAACTGAACTTTTACAGCGTACTGAAAGGGAACTGATTCAATCTGCTCGTATGAGTCAGGAGCTTACTTTGATGTAGTTGGCGGTACATTCCCTGGATATGCCTCACTCTGTCCATACATAGAGATAGAGATACTTTCCACACGGCTTAAATCACTCCTGCTTAAGCAAATGCACTTTCCACTTCAGCCTGCAACTTGTTCACAATATCCATCTGCTCGGAGTTTCCATCACACGTAGGGAAACACCAAACTACGTTTCCCTTTGATCTGCAGTTGCAAACCATTACCAGCTGCCTATGGCAATTCCAAAAATCTGCTTGGCAATATATCTCTCAAACACCTGCTTTTTTTACTGGGTTCACAATCCAACTGCACAGTTTGGACTCCATATTTCAGCGTTGGTGCTGTGGCTCAATTTGCAATTTGCATTGCCCTCTCGCAGGGCCTCCTTTGCCCATTTTCCTCACAATCCATACTTCAACATCAACTCCAAAAACCCATTGTTTAATAAAACCTACATTTGATGTAGTGTCTTTCATGGCGAGAGGACATCTCAAAGTGCTTCACAGGCTATACTGTCAAAGCAACTGTAATTTGTAGGCATAATGTGGTAAATAATTCACATACACCAATGTCTCAAAAATAGCCACAAAGTGAATAACCAACATTATTTTGAAGGTTTGCTGGTCAGGATACCAGACCAGACTCTGATTTAACTGCCTAGACTGGACAAATGTGTGTAATTTCTAAAACCGAGCACACTGACACCAAGTTGTAAGATCGATATTTCTTCAATACTACCCCCACAGACTCTAAAGATTAAACAAATGCTTTCCGGGGGTAATAATCTCACACTTTTAAAGTACAACTTTTTAAAAAAAATTATTATAGGGCTAATTGCAGAATTTGCTATTTAACAACATGTATATAAAAAGCAGCTTTCACGTGCAGTCATAGAGGTAATAAGAAGCTAGCGCCAACTTTTGTAGCTCTGTTCATTATGCTTCACTTTTCAATGAAACACTTAAATGCTGGAGGCAACGTCACCTTACTCCAGCATTATAACCTGAGCGTTATTATAACATCAAAGCTTTTCTAAACATTCACACTTATCCCCCCAAAAAGGTCTAGCAGCACGCAGTCAAGATTGCTCACCAGCACTAAACAGGCGGATACGCTTCTCAAAAAGAGATTTGGTCCCATTCGTTCAACCTCTGGCGATTTATTTATTAAGTTTCACTGCATGCACAGAGTTAGATCAATGACCTTCTCACATGAACAGCAGGCAAAGAGAATGGAAACGCTGATTCACTGAGTTTAAAAAGTGTGCTCAGGCTGTGTCTTGAGGATTAGTATTGCCAGTTATCTGGCCTAAGTAGCAGTTATCTGGCTATGGGAGAAGATGTAAGATTTATCTGCTGACTTTCCTCTGGGACTGACAGAGAGGCACTGAGACTATGAAATTCCAACTTCAGCTGCACAAGCACATATTTAACCAATTTAAGTTAATATTTGCAAGTGCAAGACCACGCTTCAGAGAGACAGGAGTTACTATGGGGGAGTAACATTCCCATCTAGTGACTCACCAATGACAAAGACTGGATGCAGTGAAAAAGGAGACATTTTTCCGTAACTTGCGCAGATGATTCATTACATCGAAATAGATGTACCAGCAAACTCAGCGGAACTGCTCAGAAGCTGTCGCACCAAAACCTGCAAACCTCACCTACAATGTTAAAAGACATGGGAAGCTAACTTTCTTTCAAGCTTGGCGGTTTGGACCAAGATGTAAAGAAAGAATGCAGGAGGCTGGAAATAACGTCTGCTGATATAAACAAGTGAGCTGAACGTCAGGATATACAGTCAACAACGCCAAAACAAAGAGGATGACATTGGACAGATGGTACTAGACAACAGTGCTCCAAATCCTGGGCTTCCCTCCACACACACACACACAAACACACAACTAAACTAACATAATTCTAATTTATCACAGCTTGTAGAAGCATATATATCCAGCAGCAGAGACAACAGAACCTTCCCTCTCCCTTAATGGGAAAGCAGGAATCGTGGAAGAATTAGGCATCAAGAGGGTTTCTCTCTGGAATAGGTCACAATCTGCTTCCTGTTTTAGCCAAACAGGTTATCTACACTCATGTAAACAACAAATTTTAACAAAAATAAATGCGCACAAAGACTTTACTCACAGTGTGGAACATAACCACACACAGAAACCAATGGAAGCATACAGCCCCAGAGTACGTATGGTCACTTTATTATTCCTCAGTTGGGACAGAGAAAGAATCCTTCTTGTCTCACTGCAAAATTACTGTAACCTCTGGAAAAAGCACTTGCAATGATAGTAAAGTTTCAAACGATTCTTGTACTGTCACCACATACCCAAACGGACTTGTGACTTCAAGTGTTGAGGGAAGAGAAGCAGACACAGGAGAGGCGTGTAGGAGCAGAGCATTACATCCTAAGACATCCTCAAGTTTTGTTTGCGATGTCAAAGGACAGGGGGATGCAGTAAGATGGCAGAATATTTCTCACATACGAGACAACATCATGCGTTTTGTTAAGGGACCAATGGTTCACCTGGGAAACTGCACAACTGGAACAAAACGTAAGATTCAATCCGGGGACTGTGCTAACTCAGTCAAGTGAATAGTTAGAGAATTACCATTGGCCACTGCAAGGAAGAGAAAATTCAGCCAGGGTTTATCAATTCAAATCCTTAGCTCCCCCATCATGGACAAGTGCGGGTATGGATGTTGGCGGAGGACAGGACTGGGGTCAGCTTTGCTTCCCTCATGGTTGACTTGCATTGCTAACACTCACAACATGGGCTCACACATTTAGAGTAATCTGCAATAGTGGAACTGGATCACACTTTGGATAAAGCCTTTTCAGCCCATTTGATCACAGCTGTTCCGAATACCAAGCCTACAGTTTTCCCGTTACACAATCAAGCAGTTTTATTGAAGAGATTTCAGTGATCTGGCTTTTACCAATCTTCCTGGTAAAAGCTGTATCAGTGGCTGTCCTGACATTATCTTCACAACCCCCAAACTTGTGGCTTCTTGTCTGCTGCCTTGAATTGTGTGAAAGGTTCTTTTGGGATACCTGCTCTAATCCTGTGAAGCGTCCTTTATGTATCTACAAAAGACCCTCTTTTAAGGTCATTTACAATCCCTCATCATTCCCCCTTCTCTACCTTGGTAAGAAAATGTTTTTGTTATTTGAGGTTGGGAAGGATAAGTGATTGTTCCTTTTTACAAAAAAACAAAGGGTGTTGATCCAGCAAAACATCCCGCACTTCTCCAAACAAGCACCACCAGGACATTACCTTTTCGTCGCTCTTTTTGAGACACTAACATTGAAGCTTTTAAAGCTGAATTGAAGGAATTTCTTTCCACTCGTGCCCTGCTCACTCCAAATCGCTGGATAACACGCTACTGCATGACAGTGTCGAGCTTGGATTCAAAGCCTAATTTCAAAAGTGAGGTTACAAGAATATGAAGTGAGACTTGTGAAGCCACAATTTGAAAAATGTTCGAAATTTTTAAATTGTTTTGGGTTAGCCATGTTATCTACCAAATCTTTCCTTCCTCAATTTATGCAAACATGGTCCCTCAGATTAGTATAATTGAGAAGTTAGGTTAAAGAAAACTCTTAAGTTTAAGTACTTTAAGATAAGTCGAAAAGAAACTTAAAAAGTAAATACAAAGTTCAAGAGTGTATTATTGTAATCTAAAGAATGCAATCTCAAATACAGTATTAATCTTTAAGTACCCTCTGGTTTCCCTGTTTAAAAATGTTTTGGTACTATTATCAATGTAACCTCTGCAGAATGTAGAATTTTGTTGTAACACAAATGGGCAACTGTAACCTTTGAAAAAAAAACAACTGTGAAAGAAGCTACAGAAGAGAGACTGGAAAATAAACTCTAAAAGTGTGCAGTTGTTCATTAGAATACCCTGGTGTTTAGTTAGTAACATTTGCCCTTCGAATCAGAGATTTGGGGTTTAATCCCCATCGTGCAATTTTGAACTCACAGTCTCGGCAGACACCCCAATACAGTGCTGGAGGGGCACCGCTTTATTGGAGCTATTGTGCTTTGGATGAGACATTAAACCACCTTCTTGCTTTGGATGGGCATTAAAGATCTCGCTATTCAAAAGGAGAAGGGATTTTCCTATGGGGCTTTGGTCTCCCAGGTAAAATTGATCATTCACTTAATGGCTGATCATGGGACATTGCATGTATAAACTGGGCACCGCATCACTTACAAAATACAGTCACTGCATATTACCATAAATTCTATTAAGAGTTCTGAGATATCCTCCACTGTAAATCGCACAATAACAAATGCAAAGATTGTTTAACATAATCGTGTATACAACTTTAAAAAGGTACAATTTCTTCCCACTTGGCTACTCGTAAAATTTGCAAACCAAATTTGGTCCCAAGGACAAGGAGCTTGCAAATGCACACAATGATGAGCTTCTCACTGCTTGTTCAGCAAGGAACACCTAGTTAAAAATCCTACTGCTCCCAATGCACACTCTGGGGTCTAACTCTTGCCAATCTGCATTCAATACAACAACTTCCAGGATTCTACAATTAGGATATGTCCTTCATTGTATCAGATATCCAGCTGATCAAAAAAAGCAGAATAAAATAACCACACAGAGTATTTTGGTCGTAAAATTTGAACAAGGTAAAACATACAGTACCCAGAATATCTATTAAGCGATTTCCTTACAAATCCTCAACTCTCCAATGAATTCTAGGTCCAAGCAGAGAAATAGCATTTCCCAATACGAAACGGGGATCCCTTTTAAAATACAGTAATTGCCCAAAGTGGAAGTTTACCCTCGACAGTCACAGGACCCCCCCAAATGACCAATCAAAGAATAGCATGGATGGAGACTTAGGCACGATATACAAGAGTCATAAAAACTCGACCATGAAGTATTCCCACAGGCAATAGTTTCAGCACATTAAAAAATACTGGACCCGAAGAGTTCAAGGCAATTGTTTTCTCGGTGTGTTTCAAAGTTTGCAGCTTTTCTCGCCACTTGCTCCCAATACATTTACATCAATGTAAACACACACATGATGACAAGTCAAGTTTGCGCTCGCGTGAGCACACACACACACGAAAGCAAAGGGACAAATGAGATAAATAGTTGGGATTCCTTTTCCTTCTTTCGTCTCAAGAGCCCCTTCTCTTCAACAGCCCCTTCGGTCACTCTCTTATCCCCACCCTCCCTGCCTACACCCTTACTGATCCCACCCCACCACCAGCTCTCATGCGAATCTCTGACTATCCAGCACCTTGGGTCGTCCATCTATAAAAATACTATAAAAAGTGCTAGAAAAATGAAATCTGTTGATGTTGGACCAGCTGCTCCAATGCTGTACTGTAATCAACTAGGAGATGCAAACTGAACTGTCTGATTTGCAGCCAAGGCTTCCGAGGTCAGGGGAAGAAGATCAGAGGAAGAAGGTCAGGGGAGGAAGGTCAGGGGAGGTTAATGCTCATCGCATTATCTAAAAAAAACGGGGAACAAATAATTAGCACAGGCTCGTTGCTCTTCAAGTGGGACAACCAAAACAAGTAAATACTATTTGGACCAAACCCCTGTCACCTCCATTGCATGGACAGAAAACAACAGTATTGTTTGGGATTGGAAAGGGCTAGGTGTTGACGTGCAGTGGAAAGAGGGAGGAGAAGAAATGCGATACCAACCGAAGTATTTTTGTTAAACGAAAACCCGCTATTAGGACAGTATTGTGTACCAAACCGAATGTTAAGAGATCAAGCTCACTTTCCATCGAGTCAAAGTGAAACAAAAAATACTTTATGCAAGAGAAGTCTCCAAATGAACCACAAGGTCTCGTTTCTTCCTTTTCCTCTTTCAAGGCCGGTTTGAAGACTTTCCTCTTCGACCGTGCCTTTTGTTCCACCCCGAATTCTTCGACCTCCCCTACTTGTCTCACCCTTCCCGTACACTCCCCTCCCAGCTCGGGTCACACACCTCCTGTGCAGCGCCTTGGGACGTCCTCCCGACGTGAAAGGCGCTTTATAAGTGTAATTTGTTGTTGTTCTTCTTCGAGAGCTTGGCTGAAGGTTCTATTGCTTCTGACCAGTGTGAACAAGTGTTTTTTTAAACTAGTTTCCTTTAGTATAACAACACTAGTATAGTATTTAGTATAGCCGTTTCTCTGCTAATTGTTCTTCTGTCCATTAAGTCATCTCTTGGTTATTGCATGTTACGGAGGCCACTCCACCAAGTGGCTCCTAACGCCTCAAACAGCAAATTAAATCCTAAGTGATTTGAGAGACAGCAATTTGTTGGCTGAGCAGCTGAATTGTTGCCTCCCCCACCCCATCCCCCACACCCCAACTGTATATGCCAGCAGAATACTTTTGATGCCTCCACCTGGCATGGTGTTATAATAATAATCCTTGCATTTGATATACAGTACCAGTTTATTACATTGTTGAAACATCTCAAGCGCCTCAAAGGATATAGTGTAAAGTGTAGTGACAGTTTTGGGGGGCGAAATGTGTCGTCGTCAAGTGCACATAGCAGGGTTGTAGATCAGGAGACCAAGGAACGCAACAGTTTCTCAGACAACAATAACATTGCAACTCTGCAATATCCCATCTTGAGAATGCAATGTAATCTGCTGTGCCTATATATACACCCAATATATACATTGTGTTATATTACAGGTGTAATTTGTGACTTTTACTTCTGGCCACCAAACCTTTCTCCATCTCGGGAGATGCAAGGTAAACGTTTCATTCAGGCAGCAGAACTGTTGGCAATATGTTTGTTCTGGCTACTTTGCAGGATAAACAAATTTCCTCAACGAACACCCTCAGGCATTTACAAAGCCACCACATTTCACAACCATACACTAAAAATCACCGCTTTGTGACCTGAAAGACAGGTCAGACAATCTTTCATGTAGAAAGGCACCAGCACTATCTTTGTCAGTATCTCCGCTGTCCTTAACGCATCAAACCGTACGCCTTTAAGTGGACTAAGTTTCCCATTCCAAGAAAGATTTTTTAACCATAAATAGTAGTTGTAATATACTAAAACTTGCTTGAAATGAAAGTAAATGATGTGTACCTAATGTAAAATGAGGGAAACATAGTTCAGATTATATCATAATTAGACAGGAATTTATTACAAAAAACTGAAACGTGTAACGGCTCTCATAATCAAATCAAAACATAAATACAATCAGAGGATGATATTGTGAAGTCCCGTGTAGTTTCATTGTACTGCTTTGTGGAGATCATTGCTGATATGTGACAAAGATAATTCAGGGGACCATTTCAATGTACTTTAACCTATGTTGTGTTGTATCAACCGAGGATATATTTAGTTCAAAAAACATGTCCCAAACAAAATCCGCACAACTGTTTAAGTGGTCACAGCCTTCCTCTGGAGCTCTGGTCCACAAAGCTGATTTGGGAGTGATGTAAATACTCAGCTATCAAGGACGTATATGCTTGTTAAGAACTCAGAACCATATACATTTTAGTTATTGTTGGGGTCTGGGGTATCATGACTGCAAGTTGAAATGAAAAATTCCAGTCTTGTTCTGAAGAACAGCACAAGAAAACCACCCCTAAAAAATTCCAAACATTCCCGAAACGGTCTTTGGCTATCAAAATCGAGCTTTCAATACTTCATTACACTGTTGGTAGGCAGGAATGGTCATTGTGAGCTGCTGTGTACCCTCAAATGTGGAAGCAAACATGATCTGTACAGTAACTGAACAGCAGTAGAGGGCAATGTGGTGGAGGGAATGCTGTAAAAGTTATTCCGCGCCAACAAAAACTGGCTGGCAAATCTATTTTCTCATTTCAAGTTGATTTGAAACTCTGGTTTACAGCAAGAACATCGCTAAAATCTAAAAGACCAGATTTCAAGGATAACAAACGAAGCATGGAAAACTTGAAACTCAGCTTAAAATAATTTCTATACTGCTCAATACAGGAATGCTCATAAAGTTACCAAAGTACTGTAAATTGTCCCATCAAGAAGCAAAATGTCTTCCAGAGAGAGTTTAGCTGTTTACGTCTATGCCTACGCAAGCTGCTATCTATCTCTCCCTTTCTCTCTCTCAACTGCAAAGCCACATGAGAACAGAGGCCTCCGAGAGGTTTTCTGGAACTGAGGAATTTCAGGGCCTCTCGAACTGCTTGCTTTTCTTTATGCTGTCTGACCCAGTCTTACCTTCCAAATAGCAGCTGGACGAAGCAGAAAGGGTCTTTCGCGATTTACACCCCACCAGTTTACGGCAAATCTCCAGCATTTTCATTTGTTAAACTTCGATTCAAAGTGACTTTTCTTCTTCCTTCGGCAGCGTCGGTCTCCCCGCTCAACTCTTTTTTTGTTGGGGAAAGAAAATAAACTCGGGAACTCTTCGGGATGTCTGCTTGAAATCCAAGCAACAGAAAAATGCCGTCCTGGTTTTCAAAAAAACTGTTACAGCTGAATCAGAACGTTAGTGAGAGCACCGCACCCATTTTTTTTCAGTAATTCAATCCTAGCACTTTTCTTTCAGCGGGAAGTAACTGTTTGAAGCACCTAGAGGCTATACGAGACATATGAGCCCGCTTTTCCTGACCGTTTCCCCCACGTCCAGCACTGGGAGACTTGCTTACGTTACACATCCAACAATGAAGGCCTTTGAAGCTATGCCTGGCTTCCATCGGTGACATCAGCAGACTGCAACCACCCACACAGGCTAATAAAAGCCAGTCAAGCCAGCTCAAATCACTCCTTCGTTTCTCGTCAGCAAGCTATTGGCAAATGCCGTAAGGGAGGGAGGGAGGAAAAAATAATGAAACTAAACTTGCATTTCTCTGCCATTTCCCTTTTTGTTGTAGAATATTTAAAAAAACTCAATTGTTCCACTCTGCCAAAACGATGAAAATACATAAATCGAATTTGCATTTAAGAGTTTTGCACTTTTTATTTAAAACTGAGTTTATGCAGTTACTGTCATTCTGCAAATTCTAGCTCGGTGACAAACAATTACGAACAGCAACAAAATGAAAGTCAGTGGTCTTACAAATAATAATCCTTGATAAGTTGATATAGCGCTTTTCACGTGGTTGAGATGTCTTAATACCCTTCATGGGATATGCTGTAAAGTGGATTAAATGTATTTTGTGAGCAAAATGCTTTTGAAATGTTTGGTTGAGGAGTTTGATATCTCCCATCCCATAAAACCCACAACTCCTTGCATCAGTCAATAATGTAGTACAATTGTCCAGAGTTTTGGGGTGTAGTGGCTATAAACGAACTCGTGTATGAAAAGCAAAGATTGAATCTCAGTTAGTGCCACGGTCAAATGGCCCGCCAACACTTACAATGCATGTACTCACATGAAGACCAGAGTGGCACAGAGGTACTAGCCTGCTATCCAATCAATGCCAGGAAATGTATAATAATGTAGTAATCCTTGCATTTAATGCAGCACTTTATCACGTTTTGTGACATCTCAAAGCGCTTCACAGAATATAAGGTAAAGTGAATTGAGTGTCTACTGTGTGGGCGAAATAATGACCAATTAAAGATCCATTCTGATCACATCCTGATAAAACAACATCAACTTTGATTTATATGACGTCTCAGAGCGTTTCGACCCAGTCCGACAAAAAGTTGTGATATATTTCAGAAGGCAAGGATAAAACAAAAGAAAAGAACTATATCGGTGAACTTTCTGGTCGTGTTGAATAGGAAGGAGCCCAGGACCTGGCTACATAACATTAACGGCAACATTGGCAAGTCTTACTGTATTTCAAAACAAGTGACAAGGATTCTCCAAAACAGAAGCAATCGCCATGAGATAATGCATCCAGCACTAGGGAACACATGTCTTCCAATTAACGTTATGGAATGTATTAGTTGTTTCTACAGAAGTGAGTGATGTGTCCACCACAGGAAGGGGAGGCTTGAGGACCATTCCGTGTTTCTGCCAAATTCCGTTGGCTTGTTCAACAACCAGCGATTGGAGCTCCCCAAACCGGTCTGACAGAAAGCAGAGCAATCGAATTTGAAATAAAATATGTAAGAATGTTTTGTCCACAAGTACCAGGGGGTTCAAAGGGAGAGTTGCACAAGTGCATGAAATTCCATAGACCCGATAAGCTTGTATGAATATTCATTCCAAAACTAGTAATATGATGCAGGCACAAAAAAAACCTCTGCCTTCTACGCAAAACAAACACCAAAGCCTAAAAAATATTTTCAAATGAAAGCGAACCATGTTCTCATTGCCCGGGTGCCTGTTTCCATTCTTGGCTGAAGGTGCTGAGAAACAGTTCCAGAGGTGGCAGGAATCCTCCAAAACGCTTGCCAAGGTCGCTACTCTACAAGTGCGAGTCTGGACAGTGAGGGTTCAGCATGTTGTTCAAGCACAGAAGGAGGGGGTTGGGGGTGGGAGAGAGAGAGAGAGAAAAAGGGAGGGAGAATCAATACCAGGAGTGGAAACCTTGCTGGATTTTTTTCATCTACCACTAGAGATGGCTGAGGCCAATTTCAGCAACAGCAATGTATATTTTTTATATCTGAAAAAAAGACACTACATTGCCAGTGCTGGAGCTCCAGTGCATTATACACAAAGTAGCTCTCATAGTGCTTCTCTGATGAACCTTTGAAGTTCAAACTCGCATTTAAACCAAGTAACACAACTCCACGGAAATTCATTTTGTACAAAATAATTTCAGAGTTATTTTCAGAGTTGTTGACACTGGTGTAAGAGGGGTTGTCACAGAACTTTTCAGCATCGAAGAAGGCCGTTTGGCCTACCTTGCCTGTGCTGACTCGCTGCAAGAGCTCTCTGTTTAGTTCCACTCCTCCCCCTTTTCCGCATACCCTTTTATGTCTTTGTTTTTCCAAAGATTTGTCTAATTCCCTTTCAAAAGCAATTATAGATTTTGGCATGACCACAAATTTGGGTCGGATATTCAATATCCTAACAAAATTCTACTTTACTTATTATTACAGTAGTTATATTTGTTTCTCCCCCCTCCCTCCCTCCCACCCAGCTCAGTCTCCGAATCAGCTGTGTGATGTGCTTTGAGATTCCATTCTGTTGTTTAGTAAGTGTCTTTCAGGTCTGACACATTGAAAAGTAATGATATGTCAAATCTTATACTGTTGGTGCACCTGTCTCTTTATCGCAACCAAAGACAATGGAGAACAAAATGAATCAAAAATCCCTTTACAAACTATTTTTGACATTGAAAGATACATTTGCAGAATTCATAGTAGAATTATTACAATCATCCCTCTCTCTATCCTTCTGTAATTGGCACTGAAGGAAGGGTAAACGTACCCATCACATTTTGCCATTGAACAAAAATGATCACGCAAATGTTTTATTTAAACAGCAAAATTAAAACCAGCTTTCTCCTCATTCTTTCCTTGTTAAAGGTAACAGGGCTGCAGTATTACAGTAATTTTAAGTAAGTCATTAAATTGTGAAATAAGTTGTCCATTATAAATTGAGAAATTTAAGTAATCATAGTGAACTGGCATGGAAAATGTAACTCAACAAGAATATAGTGCCTCCCTGCCAGACGGCGTCTCAGAGCGCTTCACAAGAGCATAACCCGGGGCTGAGGCAGGGGGAGGGGGAAAGTGACCGTAGATACAGTTGAACAAAAAGTCTTCAGGCGCAACCTGAAGATAGAAAAGGAGGGGTTAGGCGAAAAGATTGAGGGAGAGAGTTCCAGAGTTTTGTGGGTTAGTAGTTGAATGAACGGTGGTGGAACGGAGGATTTGGGGAACAAGGAGGAGGCCAGACCCAGACAAACTCACAACAAGAATCTGGCTTCTATCCCATCCATCATGATCAAAGTCACAAACAACCTCCTCTCCGCCTGCTCCCAGTGTCCCCTTGTTCTCCTCGATATATCTGCTGCCTTCAACATGATTTACAATGGCATCCTAAACACTGTTTTTCCACTTACACCACAGTCTAGCCTTCATACACATTTTTGTCACCTCACCACTCAAGTTTTTCAATACCCTGCTCACTGACCTCCCAACTCCAGCCTTCACAAGCTCCAGATCATTCAGAATTCTCCAGCTCACACCCATTCGGCTCAACGAACCCATGAGCACTCGCATCTCTATCTCCCAGAGGAGTAACATCAAGATTCTCCATTTTATCCTCAAATTTCTCTATAGCCTTATAGAGATCTCCTATAACCCTTTTCTCCAACGTGGCTCATACCTTCGCCAGCTCCCCCCACTATCGTCAGACAAGCTTTCAAATAGATTCCATCCTTTGGAACTCTCTTCTGACTTCCCTCCACCCTTTCTGTCTTGCAAAACCAGTTTAAAGATTTATCTCTCCTTCTGTGCAATCAGCCATGTCGCCCCTACACCCCCTTCCCTCTCGCCTGGTCTCCCACTCACTCCAGGCTCCCACTCCAACCTTGTAAAGTTCTTTGAAACACTTCAAAGGGGCCGTAAAAGTGCAAAATGTTGTTGTTTAATCAAAACACTATTGGATTGCCTTATTTAAACTACAGCAGCAGCAGCAATGTGTTAAGATTTTTCTCCCTGTGCGTGTTCTTTTCTATTAATGATGAATAATGAACTTCAAGTTTATGGCAGCTGCAGGCATAGAGCAAAGTGTGTGTCAGAAATACAATTCCCAAACCCTAAGACATGCTGTTCCTACACACTGAAATGAGCCATTTACGTAGCTTCAGAGGGACAGTTTACCAACTTCCAAAGGGCAGGGAATTTCTTGCCTAATTACAAAAGGTTATATGAAAAGCAGAGATCAGACTAGAAGTTACTGCCAACACATCCTTGTTCAATCTACAAAGGTACGACAACGACTTGCGTTTAGCTAGTGCCCTTCATGTCGGATGAAGTCTTGGAGCGCTTAACAGTGGCGGAGGCCGATGCAGAGCCAGTGGGTGGGGGAAGGTGACCGTAGGCATGGTCAAAGAGGAAGGTTTTTCAAGTGCAACCAGAAAATGGGGAGAGAGGAAGCAAGATGAAGCGATTGAAAGAGAAAGTCACAGCTTCAGTGCGTAGTTGTTGAAAGGTGGGACGGAAGCTCCAGGGGACAAGGAGGAGGCTAGTGCCAGCCGACAACAAATGTAAAGAGCTAATGCAACCAAACTTTCCATGATTTGAAAGCATTTATCGTCGTGAAAAACGTAGAAAAACTGGTTTTGTTTGCTGGGTTGAAATTTGATCCCAGAGCATGTTTCGCAGGCCTATCAGGCTGTTTGGATCAGAAATATTGGCCAAATGCAGATTAAGGCCAGATTCAGTGCTCTTGTTGCGAGCATATTCCTTGTAGCTGCTGCACGTAATGTATCCTCTAGGGAACCTGATGCACCAATCTGCTTAATTTCTTATGCCCCAGGTTTTCTTTTTTTAAAAAAAATTAAACCTGATATGAGCTATTTTCATTCTCTAAAGAGAAAAAAATCCTCTAATGTATTATTTAATCTACACTGTTTCCTTTATTCACTTCAATAATTCCTTTATTGCCCAGGCCCTTGGGACATCCTCCTGACGTGAAAGGTGCTAAACAAATGTAATTTTGTTGTTTGGGTTGTTGTTGTTCAAAGTGAAGGGCTTTGAGAGGTCTCGAAGATGTGATTAAACGCTATATCAAATGCAAGGATTATTATTATCAAGTTCACTACTGACATCAGGCCATTAGTTCTCTAACAGTTCATGTTCCACTTACTGTTCATATCCTTAAGATTGCTATTCAATACCTGGATGGAAAACAATTGTAACTGATGGACTGGTCTGTACTGACGCCACCTTTCTGAAAGGAAGGTTCTTCCAGAATCTGTGTATGGCACAATGTTCTCTGAACTACACATGTTGGGGTGCTTTGTATCGAGAGATTCAAATGTGTTCACTTTTTAATGTGGACATTTTCAACAAGGATAATAAACATCTTTGTTTTGATACAAATCTTCGTCATGTCAAAAACATCTCCGAGCACTTCACTAGATAGATACAGTGCAGTGTAATTGTAAAGTAAATGATTGAGGTTGGTGGGGATGGTAGGGGAATGTAGCTAAGCACAGTCTGTATAACTCTGCCAGAATACCATCCCAGCAGTACCATCTTCACTATATTAGATAATTGCAAAATGAGCCATTGTACTGTTCCATTAATTTCCTTAACTCAATGAAAATATTTGCCCTGAAACACGAAGAGCTGGACAATCGCCTCAGAGATAAAACAGGCCATGTTACATAAGGTCTGTGTTTTCACAGTTTGTAGCTGGAGGTCACTAATCACTGAAATCCTGCCAACTGAATCACAAGGCGAGTGGAACAACTTTCCTATCTGTGCAGTGAAACAACAAAACTGCAGGACGCCTTCAAAACAGCATTGCCAGGAACCAGTACTTATACAGAGTTCAGATTTCTCTAAAGCCTCTGAAAGTAATAGCTGCCTTCTGAAAAGAGGAATAAAGCATTGATTATACTACAAGCATTGCACCAGCATTTTTAAACAAGTTGGAACCAAAGGGAATGCTAAAGTTAATTTAGCTTTGTTGATATTCAAGATTTTTGTTTGACTTATGTAATAACTGCTCCATCGATGTTTTACGTATGGATTTAGGTGAAGGCAATATCTCGCTTGAGGATGTAGCTGGCTGCAGAGGCCGAAAGGCTGCAGGTCTGTGCTTGAGGTAGCTGGATCCCAGCCGAGGTAATAGTTGGGGCACATCATCAACATCTCCCTCAGTGGGAGGGAAATCACTCATCACTACTTTCAAACAAATGGTAAACAGTGCTCTCTGACTAATGGTTCATCTGACAACTCCCTCCTCTTTATGATAAGTCGGTCAAGAACTGTTCCTTACAGCATTTGTTTTCGAAGAGTAAAATGTCCTAAGATGACCCATCTTGAAGAAGAACAAAAACTTTCAGGCAATAAGAAGACTTCTTCCTTCTTCCTGGATGAAACCCATGGGAGGGAGTGCAAGATCACACAAATAGAACTACATTCAAACCACAATTACTCAAAAGATGCTGGAATTCATCAACTGTATTCATTTCCTACCATGTATTGCCCCTCACTTTCCCCCCATTACAACTTGAGGGTTGTAAATTGCCTCAACAGATCCTATTCACCAAGATATTAGCTGAGCTGTTTTTAGCTGGGAGAAAATCATGATAGGAAGCTCAATGTCCACACTGACCATTTGGTATTACAGGGCTGGTCTTCAATCTACATTAAGAAATGAAAAACACTTTTACAAAAACAATCATGATTTGTTTAAAAAAGGATTACCTACCAGCTGGGACTCCATCATTCTTGGAATATATTACAAATCAACCACACGCGAGAGAATTAGGTTCACTCAGAGCTATGCTATAGGGATTTTTAAAAGGTCATGTCCCCTTTAAGCAATTTCTTTGCCACACTGTCATACGCAGCCTAACCAATGGTTTGTACAAACTTAGCATTACTTCTTTGATTTTGTACTCTGTGCCCCTATATTGTTGTTATCTGCTCAATATCCCCCGCCCGACCCGCCCTACCATCGGCGGACAGGCTTTCAGCCTTTCTGACCCCACACTCTGGAACTCCATCCCATATTCCCTTTGCCTCGTTCCCTCCTTCAAGGCTGGTCGCAAGACCCTCCTCTTTGATTGTGCCTTCTGCTGCCCTCCCAACTCTATCTCGCCCCTCCCCACTAACCTGCCCCTCTCTCTTGCTCGGGTCCCGACCTGACTGTTCAGCTCCTTGGGATGTCCTCCCGACGTGAAAGGCTCTATAAATGTAATTTTGTTGTTGTTGTATCTATGAAACCCAGCATTTGATTATCTTTCCTCACAGTGTTTGCCAGTTACGATGTCACTTTCAATGACATATGTACCTGTACTGCCAAACATATGTATCCTTTACTCCTCAGTTCCTAGCAAGACATTGTCATTCAATATAGTCTACCAAAAGGAATCACCTCATATTTTGCTGCATTTAACTTAATTTGCCACATTACCCACTGCACAATCGGTTTCAATCCTCTTGCAGTCCCTTACAATCTTCATTGCTCTTCCCCTATACATCCTAGCTTGCTATCATCCGCAAACTTTGAATCGCTACCCCTATATTCAAGTCCACGTCAACAATATGCATGGAAAAAAGAGGCTCCTATCACTGACCATCCTCCAACTTGCCCAAAATGCTTGATAAATGGGTAGGACTGACTCAGCTATCAACAAGTTAAATCCTAGTGATTTAAACCTTATTCAGAGCTGTCCAACAATCAAATGTTGTGCATATCAAGTGATGCTCTATTGGTCCAGGAGTGCTTCTACCTGGAAGATTATAACTGTGACATCAATACCCAATGCCCCAAGGCCAAATGAAACAAACAATTGAACGTTCTCAGGATTTAATCCGCCAACATAATACACCGAGGATCTTTAAACCTCAACCACAGTCAATTCTCCTACTCAGAGCTGTGAGGAGCTGAGTGGATAGAAGCCGCAATAACTTCCTGACTAAAGTGAAAGTGAGAAGTAGACAAAAAAGGGCACGGAAGGAATATTGCTCAAGTCAGGAAACCGAAGGAAGTAAGGTCAATGAACAGACGAGGCTTAGTAAATCACTAACTCTACAGGATGAAACTGAAGCCAAAAGTGCTGTTTTGCTGCCTTTCCATAACATTTTCTTTCCACAAGATGTCAGAGGCTCAAACTGTGGGCATACTGACTTGTGCAATACTCAGGTCAGATCCAAGGGCAGCATCACAGGCCAGGCTGGATTCAGCTTTCACATTCCCCACGTATAGCAAGCAGGGAATCCTCAGGAACCTGAGATAAATGATTTGCAGAATACTGAATAATTTCCAAATGCACGCACACCTGTGTTTTGCTCACAAAATATCCAGTCAATTTCACTTTACAATATATTTTGTGAAGCGTTTTGGGACGTATCGAAGACAAGCACTACATCAATAATAACAGTATTGTAATAATAAAACAGCAAATATATTATTATTACTATTCAAGGATAGAAGGATAGATAGACAGGAAATTTTTATAAATATTTTCTCATTTAACTTATGTGTCCTTTAAGCAGCGATCTACATGCTGCCATAAAACATGTTACAGAACTTTCAATTACGTACTTCTGTCAATCTGGTAAACTCAGTAGTAATCAGGGCATCAGTTTGAAGCCCACTGCATATGGATGATGAAAACGAACCAACATTTGTGACGATACACCTGGGCCAAAATGTCTGCTCGACACAGTAGAGACCACTAAAGGCTTTGTAAAATCGTTTTGTGATACCCCTGATTTCTATATTGGGGCAGGAACGAATGGATACATCCCTATTGCTTGATGACACATATCCATATATTCTACTGTTTAATCACCAGACTAAGTTATACTCATTTTCTGGGAAGAGGCCACATCAAAAATTGTGTGTGTACAAAGAGGGCAACAGATGTACTGAATTTCAGCTTAGACACTTAGAACATTTGCTAAAATTGAAGGCTCTCTACCACCTTTGTACATCTGCAGAGCCAAAGCATTGAATTCACTACCACGAGAGGGGGGAGAAAAAGACAAAAACAGTATAGTTTTTTTTAAAAAAAACACATTTACATTAAGTCATACTTGGTGTAAATGAAACCAGATGTGTTGCTGGCCACGTCCCCCGCATTGCACCAGGCCGATTTGGGTATTAGCCCATCTGTCGATGAACTCCTTGGATAGGTTTAATAACACTAATAATTTGTTTATTTCTACACCATTCCTTGTGGTCTCGAAGAATGGCTTTGACATTAATAGCCTGAACACTTAAAAGCACTCAGTGCAGTAACAAAACTGGTGACCCTGTGAGAATAAAATGAGCTCAATCTGCATTAAGAAACCTAATAGGCTACCCAGGCAATAATGCAACATGTGCTGTAATTACAATTATATTATTGTTTGGATGATTTGGATGTAATTACAATTATATTATTGTTTGGATGGTTACAATCAAAGCAATGAAGTAAAATATAGCTGTACAATAACTGGATATTTGGCCTTTCTGCTGCACCCCCAGTGTAAATTCTCAAATTGAAACAATAAAAATTTAGTATACAGTAGACCACAAGAGATACACCACAATTCAATTGATTCAAAGCTCATGTGCAGCTGTGTGTAGTACCTGTTTCTAACAGGAGACAAGATACAGACTGAAGAACGATAACACTAATCTTTTGCAGGCTGAACCCATCATGCCTCTGGAAATAACTTTTCCAAAAGAGATGAATGATCAAAACATTTTGTAGTTTCTTGCTTCAGGGTTCTGAGATTGTAACTTTTGCATTAAACACACCATATTAAATACAACCATGCAGATAAACTTCCGTTCAAAGCTTTTCGTCTGGGTTTTCAATTTTACAACAGATTTTGAAGACAATGCCAGAATATGTTATTCATCAGTATTTCGTCTTCTTACAACTCAAAAGCAGTGCTAACTACAATTGAGCACATTTACTCTGTGGTGATATTGAGTGACAAACGCAGATCTCAGGAATCTGCCTTTCTTCCCTTCCTCTCCAAACTGAGAGACACTCCACATACGAACATTAAAGTACAATAAAAGTTAGCTTATCCGGCACCCTCAGGACCTGGCCAATGCCAGTTAAAGCGTATGCCTTAATGCATTTTTCCGGATAAATTCTGGTTAATCGAATGTGGACCTTTTTTTGATGTGCCAGTTATATGGAAGTTACGGTTGATCGAGTGCTGAATAAACAGGCTCATACTGTAGCATGCTTTCAGTGGGTTTTTATATATTGAAACATATCCTCTCCTCTCTCTTTGAAGTCTTTCACACAATTGCACCAAGATCTGCCTTTTCACTCATCTTCACACTTTATGAGCAGCCAACATAAAGCTCGTGGGAGTTACTTATCAGCTATATGATTTTTCCCTCTTGGATAAACTGTTACCTTACTCACTCCTACATCAATGTACTAACTACTGTAATTATAATACTTACACTTGATATAATGCCTTGCCATGTTTTTGAGATATCTCAAAGTGCTTCACAGAATACACAGTACAGTGAATTGTCTCTTGAGTTTTTGTGGACAAAACACCGCAAGCCAATTGCACAAACAATCGGGATTGAGTGACCAAATTATTATCATTAATAAAAAATGTTTAAGACAGGTAGGTTTCTTTTGATACCTTGCACAGAGACCTGGAAAGATTGCACTACTCAGCTGGAAAGATTGCACTACTCAGTCCCAAAATACAGTTATATTTCACTTTTAAAAAATTATTTTACAGAATCCTACACACGCATGGTAAGTGAAATTTAAGATTTCAATAAAAACCAGCCAGCTCAGCCCATAGCAGAGCCCAGTCAGTCAGTTCTGCCCTCTAAAGTCAATGTTAAAGTTTAATACCATTTAATGTTCTTAGAAAATCTTGATTTCCTTCCAAGAAGCACATTGACTCATTGTGTTTTACTGCGGCACATTCCGTTATGAGTATGTAGTACTTTTTACAGTTTGAAAACATTGAGCCAAATACTCAAGTTGCTCACAACTTGCACCCCACCTCCGCTCCCCGCCCACCCCACCCCCACCACCCGAAATCATTAGGGTTTTTGCTAAACAGGTTGAGGACAGCCAGTGGATCCTGTTATCATATTACACAACGCAAGTAGGTATGGGTGCTCCACACATGTGATTCCTTCTCACATCCTTCCAAAAACATTGCTGTCAATGTGAAAGGAAAAATATTCTCCCAGGTTTGATACCACTTTATCACCACAAAACAGCTCCATCAGATAGGATCGTAGCACTGCAGTCACTGTTTTTATAAGCAAATGCACCAGTCATTTACCCCCAATGAAACACCACAAATAGCCTGGAAGTATATGTCACATCGATCTAAAGTTTGCTGGCCAGACAACTGGGAGAAACTCCTTTCCCGTTTTCAAGCAAATGACTGGTGTGTTTGCTTTTAAAAACAACAACAAAATTACATTTCTAGAGTGCCTTTCACGTTGGGAAAAGCAATCACTATACTTGACATTAAAGTATGCACGTGTCCCACTTTGAACTGTTTTATAACACCACGTACTCATGGGATCTTTAACATCCACCTGAATAGGAAGATACGACGCTCAGTTCTATGTGAGACAAGTGCTCTCCCAGTTCTGTCAGCCCACCCCACTCCAAGACTGTGGGCTTGACATGGGGTTTGAAACCACAATCTCGGAGCTCCACCATCTGATATAAAGTATGGAACAAATTGCAGGAGAATTTGTATTAGTGAAGGGGTAACAGAAATGTGGAACACAGTACCAGCCCAGATAATGAAACAATGAACTAGACACCGGGTTCAAAAGGGGAATACACAAGTTCCTGGAAATAAAATAATTCAAGGTACACATTGCTTGCCTCTGACGCCTTCTCTCCTCATTCACACTTTTTAAACCAGGTTTGATTACACCAGCACCCTACTCACTGAATCCCCCCAGCAATTGTCTGCACTGCAGACCATCCAGATATTTGCTGATCTAATTTCAGTTCAGACTAATTGGTAGTGACTTTTTTTATAACTATCTGGGAGTTTGTGACAATTTTTCATCTGATTAAGAGTTAAGAGATTAGAAGCAATTATAGCTCCAAGTACACATTATTTTATCTGAACATTCTTTAATTATTAATCAACCAGATTTATATTTCTGGCTCCAAGGCTCACTGGAATTGTAAATATTTTTAAAATGCACAGGCATAGTTTTAACTGGGAAAGACTGGTAACAGCAATGTGTTTTAGTTTGTAAATTCGGGTTATGTCAGGCTACAGAATGTGGCACTGAAGCGGTTTGAGTTTAACGTTTAATTATACAATCCCACCGAACAACAAAATTATAGTGGTACAGCACCTTTCACATCGGGAGGACGTCCCGAGTCGCTGGACAGTCAGTGGGTCGTTGAGGTAAAATTTTAACCCACCTCTGTGACAAATTGAAATAGTCTTTGTGTGACAGGACAAAGACTATTGCTTCTGTGCATTGTGCTACAGAACAGTACAAAACACACTCACATGCATGATCTCAACAGTGTCAGCTCCTGAACTCAGCTGTTCTGTTTGGAGAGTGAGGGAAAGACAGATGGCTAAGTGGGGCCACTTGAACTATGACTAGATCAGCCAAGCAATGGGGAACGCAAGAGAACCAAATAGGAAATGGTAAGAGAAACAAAACTGCCAGTGGACCTTTATACCTAATACAAGTCATTGATAGGAAAAATAATTGCATTACACACATCTGAACCTTGACATGTTGGTTGCAAATCAAAATCTTTTGCAACACATGCCAAAAGCATGTGTTCTTTTTGAGTATAAATAAATAAATAAATAGAGACCATGAAAGTATTAAAGAAACTCACCAGAAATTGGAAATCCAGATAAAAAATACACGTATTAAAACACCAAATGGAAAATTACAACTGGACAATATGAACAGAAAAATGTGCGACCTCAGAGGTTAAACGCACCAGTGCATATGTTTGGATAAGATTAAGCATTGAATTGCTGACATGGTAAAAATTCTTGACATATGTAGGTCAAGATTTATTGCTACCAATTAGCAAATTTTAACAAAATATTCTGCAAATGAAGTTTATGTTGAACTGATTAATCAACATTTTAAACTAACGCTAGCAATTTAGCGACTGATCAATTGTCTTGAGATTGGTCTCCTCATAAGCTAACAAGTTTCCATTTACTGGACAAATTTGGCCAGCATTTGCATTTTTGAAATGCTGTCCACGATGATTTCTATTGATACAACATGATTTTGCACTCTGTAAAATATGTGTTAGATACCAGCCAAGCAGGATTACCCAAGCAATATTTTCAGCATGCGCAAAAATAAAATGCAATGCATCAAGTTATGTGAAGTATTTAACATTGGAATCGGCCAAGGATCACATTCCTTATTGCACGTCGATGTGTGCCAATGACTGGAAGCTTTCTCTATCAAAATACAATGCCCTCAAATAAAATGTGGTGAAGATCCTGGGAAAGTTGCAGTAGGCGACACTAGCACCCACATGTTGCCTTTTCTTTATGCAACATATTCCGTGAGATCTGCACCGGGTACAATACAACAGCAAACGCTCCCCCCCAGTGCTGAATATTAAAGATGTTGAATTTGTGGCTTCCATTCTACCATTACAAAAACCAACAACGGGTCAGGTTTAAACGCCGAGGCCTATACTGAAGCAACAATGCAGCATCTAACAAACATGACAACAACCAACTATTTGTACTGTACTTTATTCGGGACATAAAACTTCTGTGGGAACAGCCTGTTAAATTTACAGCTTACAAGTTTGAATCAAAACTACATGCTTCGCTGAACTGCTTAGAAAGTGACGCACTTCATCAAAGAGCAACCCAACAGTCTTCGTCACCAAGCATGATTCATAGAGCTAGTCACGACTACGAGAGCTGAGTATGCGTTGGGAGGCTTAAGGATGCAATATATATAGTTTGGGACACCATGTGTGTGCGACTACCAGGATGGTGGAAGGCGAACTAGATGGACCTTCTGTCGCCGAGCAAATTCTTATATTCGTATGTTAAGTCTTTACTGGCAAAATTCGGTCCCAAAGCACACTTAAACCACCTTCATTACGAAACTCAGCTTTGAGACCACCTGCAAATACGTTATTGCTGATGCTCTACTCATAGATCAGAAATCACTCCAAAGTTATATGCCATCAAAATATAATGCAGATACACTAACACCCAGATGACAATCCTCCACAAATGCAAGTCACCAAGTCAACTGTCAAATACTGAAACCGTGATGATACCCTTTTCCTCCCACTTTCCGAGGGCAGTAATTCCTAAAAAAACAATTAGTCACTCAGATCACGAGAATTTATGGGTCACTGAGCAATTGGCTGCCATGTTTCGCTCACAAAATAGACAAAGACTTTACACTTTACAATATATTCTATGATGCACTTTGAGACATCTCAACAGATAAGGTCATAAGGTGCTATATCAAATGCAAGGATTATATGTACTCATCTATATATACTGTATTTATATATATATATGGCTATATATATATATATATACATACACACACACACACACAGTATATGGTAGAAGCCCGTTTATCTGTGACTCAATGAACCGGCAATTCCGTATAACCGGCATGGCAAAAAAAAAGTTCCTATTCGATAAACTGGAACTTATCCGGAATAATAGCGGTGGGCATTTGTAAATACATAAATAATAACAGATAATAACAGAATATTGTATTGGTACTTATTGTTAAAACTACTCTCTTGCGCTTCTCACCTTTAATGGTAGATGCTGCGCTTGAAGCCATGATACTGCGGTTGAGGTTTATAGTCCAGCGATTATTTTTAAAATGGAGGGCACCAAGCGGGTGAAAAAAAACGGCAGCACGACTTTAAAGCCCTACTAGCAGCAAGCCGATAACCCTAGCCAATAACCCACATTGTTGCGCAGGTACAGTATTTTGGTTTGCCGCAAGTGGAGTCTAGGGTTATCGGTTTGCCGCTAGTAGAATCTAGGGTTATCGGTTTGCAACACATATAATATATATATATATATACACACACACATTTATTAACATGAGCACAGCTAGATGGGGAGGTGGGTGGGGGGGGGGAAGTAGGAAAGAAGAAAATACACAGCTAGGGTAGGTGTAATTACTATCCACCTCATAGATTGGAGCATCAATTGAGGACAGGGTTCAGTTTAGTTATCGTGGTCTTGCAGTCAACCAAACATGCAACCAAACACATGTAAAAGTTGTGAAAGTACTACAGTACTGTGTATATATATATTATATCTGTATTGCTTTGGCTTTTAGTAACAATTTGACTGAAACACGTTGATCAAATTATTCTATTTTGATAGTTTAGAGATAAATATCTGTAGGAGATCAAGTTCCCAACAAACTGAACGAGTCTTTCAGCAACACTGGATTTGACAGAAAGGAGGGAAGAAAGGCAAAGGCTAAATGCAAGTAAATCAGAACCCTATGTTTTCTTTTAATCCATCTTTTGTCAGGAAGCTCGATAATTACACATTCAGAGAGCTGACTTTTTGTCTAAGGTTTTGTCAAAGAATACAAATACCACAAAACCATGAGTATATTCTGTGGATAAGCCTCGCATTTCACATTTCCTAAGAAGTAACCACAAAGATCTCCTAAATGTCAGTTTTGCCACTGCACTGCAATTCCCTATCTTTATATTTTTTTTACTGTTCTCCCATTATTTGAATGAACGATAAAGAGGCTGACATCGAGTGTCAGATCTCGTTTCAAAATTCTGTAGAGATGTCAGTGTGTGTGCAAGTGTGTGCAAACCCATCCACTGCGTCTTCCCTGGTTTCCCACGAGCTTCTCTACTCCAACGTTAGAACACTTTCAATAAATGTTAGAACGTAAAATAATAAATCCTTATAATAATCCCTGCATTTGATAAGAGCGCTTTTCACATCTAAGCGTCTCAAAGCGCGTCACAGAATATACTGTACATGTGTGGGTGAAACGCGACAGCCGGGACGAAGTTCATTCTGGCTTACGATCTTTGAATCGCTGAGCAAATGGATCATTCAGATGTGCCTTGACAGACAAGAGATGATTGCTGCCATTGTTGAAATAGGGTTGAGCTATGACTGTGGCAATGTGAAAACGGGTTGCTTCTATCCAGAAAGTGCTATTCTGAGAGGGTCACCAGCCCTTGATCCTGTTTCATATCTGGCTTTTGTGAAGGGATGCAAAATAAAATATGCACTTAATTCACTTTACGTTATATTCTGTGAAGCGCTTTGAGACCTCTGCAAAACGTGATAATGTGCTATATAATAATCCTTGCATTTTGATATGGCACTTTTTACATCATATCGACATCTCAAAGCGCTTCACAGAATATACTGTAAACTGAATTGACTGTATATTTGTGGGCGAAATGCGACAGCACAATTGCGCACAGCAGCGTCCCACAAACAGTCGTGGATTGAAATGACCAATTTTTGTTATTGTGGGGTTTTGGGGACGGATTATTATTAGGCGTGTGGAGTAAGGAAAGTTGCCCATATTAAACGCTCGGATTATTATGATTTTAGCAGTTTCCTCTGTGTGCCAATTTCACTGTGCCCAACATTCTCCAGCATATCTTTCTTGTATTTAGTGCAACGGTAGCAATGCTCACTTCACTTCCCCTTGTTGTTATGTTCAAGGAACAAAAAATAATGAATAAACCTGATACAATTCAGCCTATCCCCTTGTGAATCCTTATAAGGAAATGCAATATTTAGTTGAATAAACAATATTTAGTTGAATAAACAAATATACAACCTTTAAATTGATCAACCTCAAACTAAGCATAAACAAATGTACTCCATACAAAGTGACTATCTTTGGACATGGCTCACTAGCGTTATATATCTTTGTTTCACAATCTGCTCTGTAAACCAAACACGAAGCAGAATTATCTACGTTGCTCTATAACAATATTGTTGGAAACAACATAAATTGTGAACAACAATTGACTACACAAATCACTTATCTAATTCCACAGTATAAAATCCTGGATCTATTCCTGGACACATAAACATAACAGTTGGCTGGAAAGCTTGTGTCAATTTGTGTCCAGTTTATTTGCTTATTTGTTTTAAACCACTCAGCACCAATAAATACTTATTATTTTCTACAAAATGTAATCTCTCAATTTTAAATAATGGGTTTAAAAAGCTTCCAAACGTCGTCAAACATAATAATTACTCAATGCCAAAGAGACTGGAACAATTTCTCCTATGCATCTGTATTCACCGGCAACTCCGCTCACATTCCAAAATTAACCTCAGGTTTCTCTCCATTCAATTGGAGTGGCACCGAAACAAACGTAAATCAAATCTAATCCACGTGGCCATTGGCATTGGCAAACATGAAAAATTGTCCCTCAACGTTTCCAGGTCCTTTATATGGCCCAGAGTAGTGCCAGAGACCATCAGTGTTACAATAATAACACTTGAACTTGATATAGTGCCTTACCCGTTTCTTCAAAACGTCTCAAAGTACTTCAAGGCTTTCTTTGGAAAGAAAGAAGAAAAACAGAAGTGCACTTTACCTACTTATATAAGTGTTCTTTCTGCACTGCCAATGTATCAAGACAAGTAGGTACAGGTTTGTGATGGACGGACGCCAGGAAGAATTTATATTTCAAAAATCAAATGGGCCTAAAGGCCTTCTTCTCCTGTCGATAATCCATTGTGGTCTGTTGAGCTGAGGACCCATGTTGCAAAGTATTGATTGGTTATGTCCGGTGGTCAGCCATTAGGCAAAGTCGTCTGGAGAGTTGTGAACAAGGTATTTTAAACGTAATTAAACGTTCCTGTTTGTCACTCTGTGAAGCGAGTGGGAATCTATTAGTTTTGAGCTCCTTTTAAACTGCTGTGCAGAACAAGAGATACCGGGCATTCATTTTGAGAATGCTGACTCTGCTCACTGTCAAAGCAACTCCATCAGATAAGGTCCTGAAATAGGCCTTTGAACCTGGAACGGTTTGACCCAGTGTCAAATTCAACCAACTGAGCGAATCACTCTTCTAAATAACCTTCCACAACAGTCCAGGATGACTCACTGCAGGTGATTCCAGATGCTCTAGGATGCACCTTTAAGCAATGTCAATGGAGCCATGTAAAGCGTGAGGAAAAACTAAAATGGCACATTTCCGCCAAAGAAAAAGCGAGTGCCGAACGAACCTAATTACCCTAGTCCCTCTCATGTTACAAACAAGGAAGTAGCTTCTCGTGAAAAGCTTTCCTTTCCCTTATATAATGCAATCTCCTCCTGTTTTATATATTTTTTGTTAGGCTACAATATCGCTGCATTAAATTGCTGCTCAGTCGCGACAAATTATTTCTGATGAACCATCTCAACAAAATCCCCGACTACTTGGTCTCACGACCGTTTGTGAGACATTGGTAAATGGGCAAATTGATTGCTGCGTTCTCTGGACAAACGCACACGGCTCGCTCGACCTGCGGAACACTTTCGAGATGTTTTGTTGCGAAAGGCTTGTGACACATGATAATCTCCAGTGTTAGAAAGTGGCCAGCCTTTTGCCATGCAAAGCGAGCTGTATGAAGTGACAATAAATTGCTATCCAGCTTTCAGATAATCAGGATTCAGACCCCCAAAAAAGCAGTCAGCTCACTTTACAGTTCACACCACGAAGCGCTTTGAAGTCGCGATAAGGCACTACATATAATACAAGTATCTTTATTATTATTGACAATAAATCCACAATCCAACAACCGATGTGACTTGTTGAGTCCCAACAACTAACTTTTTAAACACGTCCGCTTTGGGAAGGAGGTTTGTGTGTGAGTGGGAGGAGAGAGAGAGTTGTCAACCATTGGGAAAGTCTCAGGAGAATCCATCCATCCATCCATCATCATCAGCCTGACTTTTACACACCAACACCACCTTTCGGTGGACACCTTGCCTTCTCTCCCGTCCCTTCCTTACCGTGCTCCACGAAGACGTTGAAATGCTGAGCTCCATGTTTGGCCGCCTCTCTCCTCGCTCCTCCTTTGATGAAGGGCAGCACGGGCAGACTCGGCCTCCTTTGGTCCCCGAGAACTTTGCCTGGTTGTTGCCCCATAAATTAACCCCCCTCCCCGCCCCCCTCCCCAACTCCAGCTCCAGAGTCCAAAGTCAACTGACTGTAACCAACGATCTCTTTGGCAAACACAGGTGGTGAAATAGTAGAGGAAGCCAGAGTGCAGGTGGGAAGTGGAGGGGGGCAGAGGATAAGAGATAGATAAGAGAGTTTGATGGATGGGATGGGATGGGATGGGGGGGGGAGAGGCCTCAAACTATTGGCTGGGGGGTGAGGGAGAGGGGGGGGGCTGTTAAAGGGGGACAAGGCTTCCAGCCCCCGGGTTCCTCATTACCCCCTGTCCCCTTCACCGGGCCTTGTTTGGGGCCCAGTCTGCTCCCACCGGGTCCCCTTCGTTCATATTGCTAGCCTCCAGCCCGGCTATGTGTCCGTGTCTATGTGTGTGTGTATGTATGTGTGTGTGTGTATGTATGTGTGTGTGTGTGTGTCTGTGTGTTTGTTGTGAGGGGGAGAGGGAAGACTTTCTTCCCGTCAAGTTTCCTACCGCTCTCACACCCCCCACCCCCCCTCCCCTCCTTACCTTTATACCCCTATCTCTCCCTCTTTACGTGTGTGTGTGTGTGTGAATCTCTTCCTCCTCCCACTCTGTCTCTGTCGCTCTCTCAATCAGTCAGTCAGAGTGAGAGTGAGCCGCCATGTTTGGAGGCAAAGGCGACAGGGGACAGGGACGCACGGCGACGGCGTGACGTCAACGCGTAAAGCTGGGGGAGGGGGCGGAGGGACGTAAATCACGTCACGTAAATCACGTCACCCCAGTGTGTGTGTGTGTGTTCTGTTCATTCAATTCATTCATTCATAACCATTTCCAAGCCTTGACTATTCAAACTCCTTCCCTAGACAGTCTCCCCAATCCTTTCTCTCTCTCTCTCTCTTCTCTGATAATAATAATAATAATACTCCTGGCATTTGATGTAGCGCCTTTTCACGCTTGCGAGACGTCTCGAAAAGCGCTTCGCAGAGTACACTGTAAAGTGAATTGACTGTATATTTGTGGGCGGAAACGCGGCAGCCAATTGCGCACAGCAGCGACCCCGCAAACAGTCGTGGATTTAAATGATCAATGTTGATTTTTTGGGGGGAGGGATTATTATCACGCGTGTGGATAAGGAAACTTGCCCAGGGTTTCGCCCTGACCTGGAATCGATCCCAGGCCTCTTGCTTGTAAGGAGAGTGCTCTAACCACTGAGCTACAGGACTCCATAAATTAACTCTCACCACGGGCTGCGTGCAGATTATCCAGAACTCTGCAGCCAGCCCGTGTCCTCTCCATCCCGCACCGGGCTCCGCCACTCTTATCACTGTTGCAGCTCGGTGGTTAGAGCCCTCGTCTGGCAAGCGAGAGGTCCTCTGAGTTTCAATTTCCAGTCAGGGCAAAAAACCTAGGTCGAACTTCTGTACTGCACATTAATAATCAACCAGCCTCCCCACCTCCCAAAACAAACAATAATAAATTGGTCATTTCAATGGGACACTGTTTGTGGGACACTGCTGTGCATAATTGGCTGCAGTGTTTTGCACACAAAATATACAGTCAATTCACTTCACAGCAATGGCTTCCAAACTTTGAATAGCGGCGCCCCCCCCCCCCCCTCCACCCACATCCCTCCCCCCACCCACCTAATTCAGCAATGTTTTTGTTGCGCCACCCACCCCCCTCACACTTGGCTCCACACATTCGGGTCATTGGCTCCGCCTCGAGACGCTAAACCTCCGCGCCCCCCCCAGCCAATGGTACGCGCCCCCCCAAGCGAGGCCCGCCCCACAGTTTGGAAACCACTGCTTTACAGTATATTCTGTGACGCGCTTTGAGACAGCCAGAAGACATGAAAAGTGTTATGTCAATACTGTACAAGGATTATTATTATTATCCATTATTATCAGCCCCGTCATTGCCCGACTCCACTGGTTTCTCATCACGCAGAGAGATACAGTTCAAGGTCCCGTCCTCACCTTCGAAGCCCTCCATGGCCCTCACCACCCTCCACCTCTGTCATCTCCTAACCGCCTCACAAACCCCGCTCAGTGGGATCTGGCCTGCTTCACGTCCCCCGCCTCGGTCGCCCCACCATCGGTAAGCGGGCCAAATAACCTGAGCACTCCAGCTCTTGAGATGGTTGACCTAACCTGGGTAATGCAGGGTGCAAACTGTAGATCACTTTTATATTCAAGCTCTTTGCCTCACTTTAATAACCTAATGACTCCAATCGCCTGATAGGAAACTGAGATGCAAGGACAAATGTTCGCTTCTAATTCTTAACGCACTTTAAAATCTAAGAAGCAGGTTTTACAACGTAACATTTCCTAGTTGAAGTGGAAAGAAATACGATCATTGAAGCTCGCTCTGCTTGTTGACTTTATGGCCATTTATGGCCATTTGTTCATTTATGTTCCACCGGGGGGCGTACCACCACAGGATTCATACTGTACACAAAACCAGATTGCTGGGTACGCAGATGTCGGGCAGCATCTATGGAGAAAGGAAAGTGGGTCAACGTTTGGGGCCCATGACCCCATGTCAGAACAGTGCCGTACAATGCCAGACACGGGGTTCAGCTGAACCAAATGCCCTCCTCTTCGACGGTGCTATCGATCAAATCAATCCCCTTCACCCCCCACCCCCACCTCTGCCCTTCACCCTCCCCAATCGCACCTCCAGATCGGATCCGAAAAATACTGTCTGTCCAGCAACGTCCTCCAGATGTGAAAAGCTCTATGCAAATGTAACGCTGGACAGAATTCAGCTCTGAGGGCTGGATAGCAAGGGATAAATGAGCTTCTGGTAAGATTACTGCGATGGATGCAATGGGCAGAAACACTATGTGCTTGTTCCCAATCTCGTGTCAGCCTGGCTGGGTTGATAGCACTATCTACTCTGGATCAGAAGTTTTTTTTTAAATCCCTCTGTTGCGAATTAGAACTCGTATATTCTACACTGCCTACAGCAGTAAACTCCTGATAACTTGACCCTGGTTTAACTCGTTACTTCCACTCAAATCCTCATGCTGTCAATATCCCGGCCACATTTATTTATGTATTCACACATCTGGCTGACTCAAAGCTCTGGATAAATTGTCACTGAGCCCTTCCACCTTGGAGCTAACGAGTTTACTCTGTTGCAGAGACAACATATTTAAACAGTGGTAGTGGTGGTAGGAACAACCCTTAGTTGCACGGATGGTAGGTACAACAACAACAACAAAATTACATTTGTAGAGCGCCTTTCACGTCGGGAGGGCAAGCAGAACGAGACCAGAGCAAGGGAGAGGGGGAGGGCAGTGGAGAGGGGTAGGAGAGAGTTAGGAGGGGAGGGAGAGAGTTGGGAGGGCAGCAGAAGGCACGGTTGAAGAGGAGGGCCTTGAAGAGAGAACCACCATGAAGGAGGAGAGGGAGGGAGCGAGGCGAAGGGACTGTGAGATGGAGTTCCACAGTGTGGGTACATATGGTAATGGATCAAATCCACAAGAATGGATGCTTTCTTGTTAGCTTTCCAGGATATCCAGTTGCGTCTAAAGGTGCCTCACTGAAATACCCCTTTGTATTCATGTTTCCAACTGCAGCCCAATGTACATATGCTTCCATCCAATGTAAATAAATGCGGATGCTTTGCACCTGTTTATGTCGCTTTGTGGTCCAGTTAGACCCACATGTAGCTGAGTTGCGTGTAGAGCCGTTGTGTTCGGCTGAACATACTAGAAGCTAACTGCTGACCAAGGCTAACATTTCTTCCTATGTTTACACAACTACTTCCTTGAAAAGCATTGACTCAAGGAAATAAACTGAGGTAAACAGGGATTCCAATCACCTTTCGGGCAAATCATGTTTTTGCTGAGAACAGCTGAAAAGCTTCCAAGGTCCAAAATCCCACAGTAACTACATCTCAAAAACTCAAAGTCAGTGAGCAAATTCAGTCGATACTATCTGTAAACAATAATCAGTAAACAATGTTGTGTAGCTATGAGCGAAATTTGGACGTGCTGTCTGATAACACTGTCTGAGAGCCCGAAATGTACAATGTCAAATAACCAAGTCAGATAAACTTCAAAGAAGATAGAACTTCAGTCAAATATCTTATAGAGCAGATTAATTGCCTCTGCCTGTCTATAAAGGGATTAACTCACTCAGCTAAAGGTAAACTGGGATTCCGAGCAGCGAGTGAACGATAGCAGGTGAGGAAGGCTTGAGATTCTGCACCTAATCTTGCTGCAGCATCTGCTCTTGAACAAAACACAGAGGAAAAGAAACAAATCTCTTAAGTTTCATTCTACGAAATTGAAGCAACGGACCCACCAGTTCGGCGTGAATGAACCTTCCAATTTACGGCCCGTGGCTTAAGGAAAACGAAACTGATTCTGCTGCAGATGAAAACCGCCCTCCCACGAGGTTTAAAAAGCCCGATTGGTTAGCTGGTTCTGTGAAAGCCATAAACTGCCCTCTGCCAGACACGACTGTGGCCCCGGGTGGAGTGGGACAGAACACCACGAACAAAATTGGTCAGTCAAACCATGACTGTTTGTGGGACAATGCTCAAAATGGCTGCCTCCCCAAGGACTCTGGATGATGTGGGGCCTGGTGCAGAGTGAGGCTGGGAAGGTCACTGAGCAGGGCATTGGGAAGGTCAAGACTGGAGGTGTCAAAGTGGTGGTGAGGGTTGCATTCTTTGGAGTTGGGAAGGAGACTTTGGGCTTGTATTTGGCTAACAGGAAAGGCACACACTATTAGGCAAGATCAACGGTCATTTTTTTGCTCCTCCTCTAAAGGAGAAGAAGCCGGGACAACTGAACCTTTGACACAGTGAAACACAATCAACAAGTACATGTAAGATATTACAAACACCTTCTCGATATTTATGAATTCTTTATTAACACACCGACCAATGCTGCTTACGTTACATCCATTAGTTTCTGTGGCTCAGTGGAGATGGAAGAGTAAGATGCGTCAGACGGACAAGTAAGTCTCAGATAATGGAAGCTCACTCGTCTGAGTCACCTCACCTCACATGAACATCCTGACATGTGACAAACTGGATCCTTTTATGGACACACAGACATTGTCTTAAGGAGTACAACAGGCAAGAAGGGATTGAATTTGCCCTCAAAATACGAGTTGAGATTCAGGTTTCTTAAAAAGAACTGTGAAACCCAACTTGAAAAAGTAAGACCGAAATTAAAAATGCTTCACGCGCTTAAATTTTATGAACAATAATAATATCACATCTTCAAGACGTCTCAAAGTGTTCCACAGAATATACTGTAAAGTGAATTGACTGTGTATTTGTGAGCGAAACGCGACAGCCAATTGCGCACAGCTGTGTCCCACAAACAGTTGTGAATTGAAGCGACCAATTTATTATTGTTTGCTTTTGAGGGATTATTATTAAGCGTGTGGAGTAAGGAAACATGCCCAAGTTTTCACCCTGCCTGGAATTGAACCCAGGTCTCTCGCTTGGAAGGCGAGTGCTCTAACCACTGAGCTACAGGATTCCAACAAATACCCAACACGACAATGATAATTGACACTGCGCCTTCCACGTCAATAGGAGGTCTCAAAATGCTTCACAGGATACACTGTACAGTAGAGTGATTGCATTTCAGTTTTGGTGGGTGAACACGGAAGTCAATGCAAGCATAAACAGCCACTAAGAATGTCAAGCCTGTGGTGTGCTCATCAAGTAAAACATATAGCTGAACCTGTTACCCCACTCAAACATTTGACAAAGGCCCCTATGTAACACAGACAATACGGAGACGCGGCAGAATTTCCGAGAAAGAAATACAACCTTCACTTACTTTGCACGTGGGAGTAACACAGACATTATTCTTTCAAACATTTTGTTGAAAAAAAAACACGTCGATTTGGAAGCGAGCAGGAACACTGGAGGAATTGTTTCCCTGTGAAAAAAAAACCCGAGTCCGAGCTGAAGCCGTTCTCTATCACAGACCTCGCAATGTGTTTTGAACAAAATGTTTTTTGTGTGTGACGTTAAAAGCCACGTAATCTGATTTACTGGACAACCGGATTACCGGTTGTGTCCCTTTCTTTGTGCGACCGATGAATCACCCAAGGCTGTTTTGTGAGCAAAGGAGATACAGGATTCGCATGCAGCGGTTTCAATGAAGAGTTTGGAGCGGAATGAGAATTTACCCACCCATTTAGGGAGCAGTATAAATGCAAGTCGTTCGTTGTTGTCGGCGAATTAAGTCACTTGGTGCCATCAAGAATTTAAGCACGTCACCGGAAGCTTCGGGGTAACTTCAGTCACGTCAAAAAATTCCCCGAGGTAAAGGTTTCATGAAATGGCTCCTAGAATGTCAAAGGGTGAGGATAAGTAGGAAGAGGGGAGAAGGAGAGCTGGCTAATCTGTTAATCATTCGACAATATACTGTATAAATACTTTATATATATATATATATACACATACATATATAAACACAAATGTGCACTAGCATTTTTCTTCCCTCTGAAAACCCAAATGAAGTCCCAAAAGAGGAAGCCAAAGGATCCAAGACGCTTCCAATCCAGGAAAGATTAAAACCAAAGTTGACAAGAACGTTTCAAAGGGTTATAAATGGACCTTTCAAGTAATCACCACAGCAACACAAAGAACACATGTGGACACACATACACACATATATATATATATATATATAAAATTGTCCATTCTGGAGAGTTGATGGCCCATTTTCACTTACACCCTTTCTCTTTCCCCTCCACCCCACCCCATCCCAACAGTCACTGCTTGGAAAAAGTCCTAAAATACCAATTGTAATTGGTGGCCAGCGTATGAAGGAATTCTGCGTGAAGGATTCACTGCCGCCGTGACAGTGAGTTCCCGTGCCAGGGAGGAAGAAGAGAGAGAGAGACGCACATTCCTGAGGCCAAAGAAGGATCGGGGCCCAGGGTATCGCCCTCATTTTGTGGGCCTGATCTTCATCTCAACGAACTTGAGCGAGTACTGCCAGCCAGTCCAAGAGGACCACTCGATCCCGTTGGCGTACGAGGTGTGGTGGCCTCGCAGGTATTGCCCGTTGAGGTTGGAGGTGTGGCAGTTACGGTACCACCAGGCCCCGTGGTAGAACGTGGCGCAGTTGTTCTCCGAGTGATCGTTGTCCCTGTCCTTGGTGGTGAATTTCATCCCGTCGTGCTTCAGAAGAGAATCCCCTGCGGAAACAAACGAGGGGAGGCTGACTGCTTCCCGGGTGGTCTACCGCAACGATTAGAAGTTACACTTTGGCGTGAGCGCCTTTCGTGTCGGGGGGATGTGCCGAGGCGCTGGACGGACTCTCCGGGATGTTTTTGTACTCCAGCTGCGGCCTGGGATCGGGGGCAGGGGAGGGCAGGGTGGGTAAGGGTGTGGGAGGGTGACTGAAGGCCCGGGAAGTGGAGGATCTTGAGATGCACTTTGAAGGAAGGAAAGGGGGGGAAAGGAAGGGAACAAGGTGAAAGGCTGTGGGATGGGGTTCCATAGGGTGGGGGCAGAGAGGCTGATGGCCCGACTGCTGTTAGTGCGGATGGGCTGGGCTGGGTGCGGAGATATAATCATTTTAATAATGATCCTTGCATTTGATATAACGCTTTTCGCATCGTATCGTCATCTCAGCGAATTGACTGCATATTTGTGGGCGAAACGTGGCAGCCAATTGCGCACAGCAGTGTCCCCCCCACAAACAGTCGCGGGTTGAAGATGACCAATTTTTATTATCGTGTTTTTTTTTGGTGGGGAGGGATTATTATCAGGCGCGTGTGTGCGTGGAAAGGAAGGAAACTTGCCTAAGGTTTCGCCCTGAGCTGCCTGGATTCGAAACACAGGTCTCGCGCTTGTAAGGCGAGCGCTCTAACTGCTGAGCTACAGGAGGCCAGAGCCCACTGCAATAGATTAATATGAAATGGAGTGGAGTGGTTTCCCTGAAGCTTGCGAAGTAGCTGGAGAATCATTATCCACAGAAGTATTCAAAGCACGTCTCATCGATTCTAATTGAGTGCTGAAGCAAAGACCTGACCAGCAAACAGATGTGTAATTTGCAAAGCAGTTCCGCATTAACACCTTTGGAGAATGTGTTTGCAGGAAGCAAAACACCTTTGGATTAACGATTCTCACCTACACCACAGTGCTAATAGATTTATTTCACTCCTCCCATCACCGTTCTTTTGCCGTCCCGGCTGGTTGGAGTTGACCTATACACCGATGAAAGTGTTGTTTGAGTAACTGGGGAACCCGTACCATAACAGACTTCCAACAAAAGGCAGCTGGGTTCACTGACTGTTCAGAATGAATAATAATCCCTGCATTTGACATAGCGCCTTATCACGTCGTCGAGATGCCTCAAAGTGCTTCAAGTATACTACGAAATGAAATGAGTGACCAATCCCCAACTAACATGCGGGTTCCTATTTACTGCCGGGTAGGTATTTACTGCCTCAGTAAATACCTATTTTGTTGTTGTTGTGGTAGGTAAACAGAGGTGTGCGGAGTAAAGAAACTTGCGTAAGGTTTTTCCCCCGCCCATCAATCGAACCCGGGTCCCCTCACTTGCGAGGCGAGTGCTCTAAAAACTCAGCTGTAACAGGCTTCCAACCAGCTGAAGCTGCATTGGATGACACCTTCTGAGTTAACTAGCATCGAGAGACAGAGTGAAAGCTCAAGAATGTGTCACGTTGCTACTTGGGATGCAAACAGAATCATATAATTTTTACGGCATGAAAAGAGGCCATCCGGCCCATCTAGTCTGTGCCGGCTCTTTGAAAAGAGCAACTCAATCCCACTGCCCAGCTCTCTCCTCATAACCTAACAGACCTGTTCTCCCTAAATAAAGATCTAATTCTCTTTTAAAAAGCTGTTATCGAATCGGCCTCCACTACCTTTTCAGGCAATGCATTCTAGATTCGAACAACCTGCTGAGTGAGTGAAAATATTTCTCCTCATCTTCACTCTGATTCATTTTGAAACTATGTTAAATCTGTGACCACGAATCACAGATTCGCCCACCAGTGGAAACAGTTCTTCCTTATCCATCCTGTCGAATCCCCTCATGATTTTATAAACCTCTATTAGGTCTCCTCTCAACCTTCTCTGTTCTGAAGAGAATAAACCTAGCCTATCTAGCCTTTCCCCACAACTGAAGTCCCTCAATCCTGGTACCATTCTAGCAAACCTTCTTGGCACCCTTTCCAATGCCTTAACATCCTTTCTATAGTGTGGTGACCAGAATTGGACACAGTACTCCAGCTGAGGCCTAACCAAAGTTTTATAGAGGTTAGTCAGCACTTCCTGAGTTTTGTACTCTATGCCCCTATTTATAAATTCTTGTATCCCGTATGCCTTCTTAACGGCTTTGTCTACCTGTCCCGCCACCTTCAAAGAGTCACTAACACAAATCCCCAAGTCTCTCTGTTCCCTCACACCCCTTAAAATTGTACTATCTAGTCTATATTACCTCCCCTCATTTCTTCTCCCAAAATGTATCACCTCACACTTCTCTGCATTAAACCTCATCTGCCGTATGTCTGCCCATTTTACCATTTTATCTATATCTTCTTGCAGATGGTTACTATCCTCCTCACTATTTACTATTCTCCCTAACTTAGTATCATCTGCAAACTTGGAAGCTGTGCTCCCTTCACCCAAGTCCAGATCTTTAATATATATTAAAAAGAGCAGTGGTCCCCAAACCGATCCCTGGGGGAAGCCACTGCACACTTCCCTCCAGTCTGAAAAACAGCCGCTCACAGGAGGAATCTCTCTTCGGAACGATGATTATTGTCATCGTAAATGATTGTAAATGATTATGAATTTGAACACTCAGAAAGATCAATTTGGATTTAATCAATGCAGTCGTTTCATTTTTATTCCTCCTACACAAACATTTCCTGCAACTGGGATTAAGGACGTCAAGATCTATTATGCTTTGATCGGTCATGAATTGCATTAATTAAGGGCAGCCCCTCTGGACTCATGTAATTGTATCGCATCTGCCTTTACGTGTATTGTTGAAGTGGGAAATAACCTGTGAAAATATTGTGGTTGATTGGGGGTGGTGGCATTGATTTCCTTCGCGATAGGACTCCCTTCCTTTGCCACCAGAGTCTGTCTGTTCAGCTTCAAGCGCAGTCACTTCCGTGAAGCACTTTGAAGACATTTCAACATCAAAGTCGGTATATTAAATGCAAGGTTTACTGTAATAATCCTTGCATTTGACACAGCTCTTTTCACATCTTATCGACATCTCAAAGCGCTTCACAGTATTTACCGTAAAGTGAATTGACTGTATATTTGTGGGCGAAACGTGGCAGCCAATTGCGCACAGCAGCGTCCCAGCCGTGGATTGAATTGACCACTTTTATTATTGTGTTTTTTTGGGGATGGATTATTACCGAACATAGAGGGGAACCAAGGGGGAGGAACTATTTTAATGCTTCATGTGAAAATGGTCTACAAGCGCAGCTGTATTACATGCAGAGAATGTTAAACCGATGGGCCTATTTGCCTGTTCATGTGAACGTTACAGAACCCCAGGTTCTCGAAAAGAGAAAAGGGAGTTTCTCTGACCCTGTGTCTTGGCCAATAATTCCCCAAATTAAATTGGTCATTCGCTTCGTGGCTGTCTGTGGGACAATGCTGGGCGCAGGTTGGCTGCTGCAATAAATCCTCTGAAGCATTTT
Organism: Hydrolagus colliei; assembly: GCA_035084275.1. Lineage (NCBI taxonomy): Eukaryota > Metazoa > Chordata > Chondrichthyes > Chimaeriformes > Chimaeridae > Hydrolagus > Hydrolagus colliei. The sequence goes on along the minus strand of CM068765.1, from coordinate 3,454,208 downwards.
AAGAGGTCTTCCTCGCGTGAGCAACAAAAACAACGAAATTACATTTGTACAGCGTCTTTCACGTCAGTTATTGATTGAGGCCCAAGCTGAGGACAGGGGGAGGGGTGGGGGGAAGGAGTTACTGATAGGTTCATCGAAGAGGAGAGTCTTGAAGCAAGACTTGAAGGAGGCCAGGGAGGGGGCAAGCCAGAGGGACTTTGAGATAGAGTTCCAGAGGTGGGGGGCAGAGTGGCTGAAGGCTCGCCCACCAATGGTTGGGCAGGTGGGTCGGGGGACATGGAGCAGGCCAGAGCCTGCTGAGTGGAGGGGGCGGGCAGGTTGGTAAGGGGATAGGAGGTCATGGATGTAGGATGGGGGCGAGGTCGTGGAGGGCTATATGAAAAAGGTACTATATCCAATGCAAGATTTAATATTATTTTACAACCGACAGTAAATCAATGCAAAATAGATCCAGATACCCGCCTGGTCTTTATATATGATAGTTAATCTGGCTTACTGTTCATACATCTTAGTTTTCTTCTCCAAAACTATAATTCACATTTCTCCTTCCGAGCGCACTCAACTCAATAGGATCAAATCCCTTTCTTTTGTGCGTTTATATTTCAGGACATTTCTCCCCCACCTTTTGGCCAGGGCTATTGGGGATTGCCTAAAATGGAATGGATTGAAGGAATAGTGCATCTCAAATCCATTTGCCTTTTTTTTTTAACTCACAACACAGTTGAACAGACGGCATTAAAGTACATCCCTGACCTGTGGGTTGCATAAAGTGCATTTCTGAGAATATTGCGGAAATACGTATTTTTTCCAGTTTTCTGTCCTGTGGGTTTTGGTAAATACAATTTCAGATTTTTTAATGTGATTTGTGTTGTTATCCACGAGCTGGATAAGCGCTGCACCAAACAGATACACGCGATTTATTCTGAGGATTACTGACCCAGGTATTCTGCTCCCTGGACATTCACAGTCCAATTCACTTTGCGGAATAGTCTGTGATCACTAATCCAGACCTTTTATCCTCGGCACAGCTTCTAACTTACGCAGCATTCAAATAACAATAATAAGAATAATCATCAGTTTGTTTGATCAGTTTGACCTTGAGAATCCCAAGACGTCTCGAGGTGCTTTGTGGTATATATTAGAGAGTGAGCGAATTGAATCTATATTTTGGTGGGTGAAACACCGCAGCCGACCTCAAATCTTTACACAGGCGCCTTTCCATATTTTTCTATTCGCGTAGGAGAATGGAGCTCCAATGTGTGACCCCTTCAGAGGTGTTTCGTTCAAAATGCGCTTCGCATTTACTGTAAGATCGAAGAGACATTGATACCTGCAGTTCCAGAGTAGTCTGTGACGGTCAGTGGGTAGCTATCGAGTTCAGCGTCCACAGAGAACAGCCCCACTCCAAACAATCCATAGTGAGCGTACGCGGTGCCGTTCTCAAAATCCTCCATGTCTATGCGCAGCTCATAGTTTGACTGGATGGTGAGAGCATGGATTCTCTTCAAGCCTAAAGCGAAATAAAACTCACACTTATTCTTTTATTTCCCACCTCCGCCACCCCACCCCACCCCCCCCCCCCCGAACAAAAATTCCCTCGCAAGTCATCAAACTGGGTGGTCGTGAAAGATTAATGGGTCTCATTTCCACTTGAGATGCGTTCCTAAAACTGGACGAACCAAACCCCTTTTAAAGCATTAAAAAGGTCATTTCAATGGGAAGTGTTCGGAAACAGCCCATACTTTATTGACCCACACTGTGTGGATGGATTAACGTTTGGCGAATCAGGGTAGTTCAGAGAGAACTCCGCAGGGAGAATCTCTAGCTAATGTCACGTGGGAACCTTCACAATATGCACGTGAAATAATTAAATCTCGAATGCAATGTCTCCCTCACCAATATATAGCTGCTAGGAGCAGCAATGTGTACACTGAAATGCATAAATAAAAGTAACCCAGGTGCATTTCGATAACGCAACTAATAACATTTCTATAATTTATCTAATATTCGGGTTTCGGTGCTGAATACTGTATGATCATGAATACTCAATGACTATGAATAATCCTCATCATTTATACATGCTATTACTTGATGCTCTGTCCCACTACATCAGTTCCACATGACTGAGCTTGTCTGCTTCGGGTTCTAATGAAAATCTAACGGGAAAGACGGAGAGATGATTCTTTTCTCATGTCAGACTGCAATAAGAAATGAGGACTGAGAAGGGCACAGATTTACTACTAATAATATTAATAATAATAATACTGAACCTTGCATTTGGTAAAGCACCTTAACACGTCAGCGAGACGTCTCAAAACAACAACAACAACAACAACAATTTACATTTATATAGCGCCTTTGATGTCGGGAGGACGTCCCAAGGCGCTAAACAAGAGGCGTGTGACCCGAGCTGGGAGGGGAGTGTTTGGGAAGAGGTGAAACACGAAGGGGAGGTAAAAGAGTTCGGGGTGGAACAAAAAAAAACACTTCACAGGATACACAGTACTGTACTGTAAAGTGAATTGGCTGCATTATTCTCTAGGCAAAACACGGCAGCCAATTGCGCACGGCAGTGTCCCACAAAGAGTCGGGGATTGAGTGGCCAAATCATTATTATTATTTTGATTATGAATCAAGTATGAATGAGTGCGATGAAGCAAGGAATGAGGAAAGGACATCAATCTTCCCTAGTGGTTACCTTCACCCTCCACTCTATATCCTCCATCCTGCAGTCCCTACGCCTCACCTCCTTCAAAACCCATCTCAAGAGCCCAACTTCTCGACCGTGCTTTTGTCACCCTGCTTTCCCCTCCACCCTCCTGTCCCCCCCCCCCCCCCCTTGCTCAGATCCGAACAGTCCAGCACCTGAAAGGCGCCAGACAAATATTGTGCCTTAGCACATCATCGAGACGCCTCGAAGAACCTCGCAGGATACAATGCAAAAATGTATATTTTGTGGGCGAAAAATAAACATTGTTATGAGGATTTGGCAAAGCGTGTGTCCAAGGCAAGTGAATTGTTTTGGACGTGCGGAAATTTACAGCTTCAGGTTTTAGGTAACTAACTGTGACGGGCTTGTCAGATGAATATTTACTCGTGATAAAAGACCACGACCTCAGTGCCCAGCTCAATTATGTTACAGTGAAGCCTCTGGCACCTTGTTGCCTTGGGACCATGTTTTGTGTGTGAGATTTAATGTTGACAGGTTGACAAGTGCGCAACAGGGGGAAGCATTGCAGCCGAGACTGACCCTGTCATTATTCCTACATTAAATCCCGGCAGGTCAGGGCGAAATTTGGGGCACGTTTCCTTACTCCACACACACGCGCGCCTAATAATAATCCCTCCAATAAAAAAATAATAAAATTGCTCATTTCAATCCACGACTGTTTGCGGGTGACACCGCTGTGCGCAATTGGCTGCCGTGTTTCGCCCTCGAATATACTGTCAATTCACTGTATAGTGTATTCAGTGAAGCGATTTGAGACGTCGAGAAGGCGTGAAAAGCGCTATAACAAAATGCAAGGATTATTATTATTATTACATCCACAGCAAGTACAGTCTCGTCAAGAGCAGAGTCCAGGATTGGGAGCCGTGGCTCACAGTGTACTTCCCGCAGCCTCGAAATGTCATTCACCCACAAAATATACTATCACTACAGTTTAGGTTACATCTCTGCAAAGCGCTTTGGGACGATTGGTGAAAGATCCAATACCCAATGTAAGGATTACGCCAGTCAGTTGATCTTATGCTTTTCTGACTGAGAATAATAATCCTCGCGTCTGAGATAGCAACTCGTCACGTCATTGAGACGCCTCAGAGCGCCTCGCAGAATATATCGTAAAGTCGGCGCGCGTTTCTGCGGGCGAAACGTGGCAGCCAATTGCGCACAGCGGTGCCTGGGTGTCGAACAGGAATGCGTCCGTCCAGGGAGGGAGAGAGAGAGCGAGCACTCCATTCCCACAGTCTATCTCTGGAATTTCGATAAGCCTGGAAATCTCAGCTTGGTTTGAAGCCTCTTAAGCCTGGCGATAGGTACCTGTCTGAACCAGCCCCCCCACCTCCACCACTTCCCAACCCTCCCACACAAAAAAAAATATATCCTGCAAAACAATTCTAACATTGTTTGCTGCCTCACATTGTCCATCACTGTGAAGCGGTGGTGCACGGACTTATGAAGTCAGAGAGGGTTGAACCAATTTTTTTTTAAATGATTCTTTCACCTGGATGTAATATTCAATTAAAGAAAGTGGATTGAGCTAAAACTCCCCCGAGTGAGTCAGCCATCGCCAGCCATGACTTATAGCATCAATTATCTATGTTTGATATAGAGGCATACTGCACTCGGAATCAATTTAAACCCAAATCAACTGAGTAAATGTATCCATGGGCTGACAGACATCATACCCCACGGACAAGGAGTCACGTGGCATTTCAATAGCGAGAGCAGCTTTGGTTTCGCTGCGTCTCTGCAAAGCAAAAATTTCACAGACAAACAGGTCACAGCGAACGTCTGAAGATCCCTTGTAAATCAAAATTCTTCTCGTCAAAAGCGAACATGAAACGTAAGCAATGTGGGTTTCGCCTTTCTGTCTTGGCTCGGAGGTGGACAAAGACAAAATATTTGCATCCTGACAGGAATTGTCAAAGAGGAGAAGCAGAGGGAAAAATAATAATACAGTATTCGTAAGCCTGGCGTTGTGTGCACAGTGCGTCTTTCACATCCCCAAGTGCTTCACAGAATTTACCGTGACGTGGAGTGACTATAATAATAATAATACTAATAATAATCCTTGCATTTGATATGCCGCTTTTCACATCTTCTAGACGTCTCAAAGCGCTTCTACAGAATGTACTGTAAAGTGAATCAACTGTGTTTCTGTGGGCGAAACGCGGCAGCCAATTGCGCACAGCAGCGTCCCCCACAAACACTTGTGCATTGAAATGACCAATTTTAATTATTGTGGTTTTTTTTGGAGGGATTATTATTAGTCGTGCTAGTGGAGAAATGGAGACTTGCCCAAAGTTTCGCCCTGACCTGCTCTGGATTCGAACACAGATCTCACGCTTGTAAAGCGAGCGCTTTTACCACTGAGCTACAGGAGCTCCATGTAATCTATAACTCTACGGTAGGAAGGAGCGAAACCGCATATGTTTTGCAAGAGGCAGGTATTTTGCTCTTGTTTTTTTCTCAGAAGCGGAATACAACAGAAAGATAAAATAACTGGACAAGGGGGGAGTCGGGAATGGTCTCACAAATACCGAGCCAATATTCTCCTGTAATCTTCCCAAAACCATCGTTGTAGGCATCCCACCCGCGGAAAAAATTCACAGCTCCATCTTTCCGCCTTTGGAATACCTGCAAATACAAAAGAGGACAGAACTTTGTTGAGCAACAGAACGAGAGAGAGAGAGAGAGAGAGAGAGAGAGATTTGGAGTTGCAAAAAGAAGCTGCCACATTTCGGCCACAAATATACAGTCAATTCACTTCAGAGTATATTCTGTGAATCGCTTTGAGATGTCAAGAAGACGTGAAACGCGCTATTTCAAAATGCACGGATTATTAATATCGCTGCACTGATAACATAGGATTATCGCGCTAATGCTGATACTCTACGATTATGTAAATTAAATAATTATTAATACCCAGACCAAGTATATCTCCCTGCATTAATAATACTGATAATAATGCAGCATTGAATTACATATCACCGCATTACACAAAGCTGTGGCAATGCAGATTTCATTAACAGAATCAGATCACCTCTACTCCGCTTTTAATCTCGTCTTTTTTAGTGTGCGTTTCCGTTAATTTGGCTGCTTATGAATTAACTCCCAACTTGCCTCTGTTGCGCAGATAAGCCTCAAAGGCACTGCAGAACAAACAGAAATAGGTTGCGCTCACAAACACCAAACCGAGTGAGGGTGTGGTGAAAAACACACACACACACACACACAGGAAAAGAACATAAAAAATGTGATAATAAACACATAACGATTTAGCTTGGTCAGTGATAATAATACTGTACTAATAATCCTTGCATTTGACATAGCGCTTTTCACATCTTATCGACGTTTCAAAGCGCTTCGCAGAATATACCGTGAAAGTGAATTGACCGTATATTTGTGAGTGGAACGCGGCAGCCAATTACGCGCAGCAGTGAATTGACCGTATATTTGTTTGTTTATTTGTTTGTATGGAGAAAGGAAAGTGAGTCAGTGTTTCAGGTCCAACGATCGTGTGTCAGAACTAACGGCGACTCACTGTTCCTTTCCCCGCAGATGCTGCCTGACCTGCTGAGCGTTCCCAGCGACTTCCGTGTTTGTTTCGGGTGTCCAGCATCTGCGGTCTTTTGCGTTCTGCTTCGTGAGAGTTTCGCCAGCCCTGGGCATTGCGGTCGCTTTGACTTCGCAATGCTCATCGGTGTGTGTGTGTGTGTGTGTGTGTGTGTGTGTGTGTGTAAAACACACACCAGGAGTTAAAATACCGGTAATGAGAGCTCCCACTGCTCACAAGCTTACTCACCAATTTAGAAACAGTTATCCTGCTCATTGCCAGGGCTGCTCGCTTTCTGAAAATAAGCCCTTTGAAAGCCTGCTGTTATTCCAAGCTAAAACGAGATGGCTGAAGTCAGAAAACAACAAGGAGATCAAGGAGGATTTAGGAAGCCACTTTGATTGGCTGGCTGAGCGAAGCAGATACACTTTCCTGGGTTACGAATATATGGGATCTGTTTTTAAGCCATCGCCAAGTATACAGAAGGTGACACAAAATTGGTTCGGAATGACACCAGTGTCAGTGGGTAAGTAAAGCTCTGGGAAAGGGCATGTGAGGGCAAGCAGCAAGTTGGTCAGACCTTTACACGCAAAGCCCTAGGCTTGGCCTAAAACCTTGTTAAACGCTCCCAGATGCTAACCTGAACAGAAAGGGCGTTATATATGGGTGCGAGTTGTGTGTATTGTTAACCTAATAATAATAATAATAATCCCTGCATTTCAAACGGCCCTTTTCACCTCTTCTAGACGTCTCAAAGCGCCTCACGGAATATATTGTAAAGTGAACAGATTGCATTGTTGTGGGCGAAACGTGGCAGTCAATTGCACGGAGCAGTATCCCGCAAACAGTCGTGGATCGAAGTAAAAGAGGAATAAAGTAGGAAACGAAACCCAAATGAATACCCAAACAGCCTCTATAAATAGTGCAATTTCTAATATCCAACCCAGAGGAGGCAAACAGCTATAGAACTGCGCTGCAACCTGCAAAACAGGAGGGGTGTAGGTTTCAGAGTTGTCAAGAGCAAAGCAATTTCAGGTAAGACCTAGGAAACATTTCTTTACAGCAATAAAAACAACTAGCTTTTATGTAGCACTCTTTGTGTGTATGTGCTGGGCGAGAGGGAATTAATCACTTAAATGCGTTACCAGTAAGGACTGTTGACACCAGGATGCTGCACGCATTTAAGAAATAGCTTGATACTATTATGGGGGAATGTTAGTTTGAGTGTTTTGTGAGGATAAAACTGTCTCGGGATCTTATGGCCTTTTATTTTTTATCAATTTTCGCAATCTAATGCCAGCTCCGAGAAAAATATTGCCAGCCTACAAAAGGCGAACACACACACACATACACACAACAAAGATATTGTTTGATTACTTCTTTCGAAACTGGACAAATGCTGACGTTTGCAACCTACCTTTAAACCGCGTCCTGCGTCTAAAAGGAACGTCTCGAAAGCACTTTACGGCATGCGGTTGATTTGAAATAATTGAATGCTGTTGCGTCGTGGGCAAAAATGTTTGTTAAAAGGCAGAAGCAGCTGGTCGTATATCAATAGATTCGATGCAGCGTAATTTACATTGACACCACGTTTCGTATTGGGAGGATTGACACAGCGCTTGTGGAGGATTGTTGGGCAAAAGACCTCCTTTCATACACAGTCCCCCCCCCCCCAAATAATCTCATCACCCTCACTCCCCTAAATTTTTTTTATCGCAAGTGATAATATCAATGATTTGACACAGCGCATTATCGCGTCTTTGAGACATCTCAAAGCGCTTCACAGGATGTACTGTACGAATTGAACGAACTGTGTGTTTTGCGGGTGAAATCGCCCTCAAGTTACCGTTTGACACAAAGGCCGCAGAGGCGAGATTGAACCCAAACTAAATGGCCTTGCGAGTGGCATCGGCGGAGGAGACAGCAGAGGACAAAGTCTGGAGAGCACATCCCTCGAGGGCAGGCAACAAACGCTACTTTACATTAAAACCGCTTCAACACATTGACGATTTCCCCCGAGGAAAACGGCCCGTTCATTCCCTGTCACTGTCAAGCCACGGCTCGTGGCTGTTGCCTTCGACTAATAAAACAGGAGCGATATGAATATGGATCTGAAAGCGGAATTTCTAACGGCTGCTCGCTGTGTCGCCGAGCCGCTGCCGAGTGCGAACGGGTGGCATCGACCACAAAGGACGGGAGACCCAAAGACCTAAAGACGCCGTAAAGACCTAGAGCCCTGGACGCAAATGCGGATAAACGCTCCGAGATCCGCAGGGATTCGAGACAGTCCCGCGGGAGAGGAGATGTTTCTCTCAACGTTTCTCGCGCGCACGGTTCATCAAAAAGCCTCACGACACAGAACCTGACAAGTCGGCCGAACGAGTAACGCCACTTCTCTTTGAAGCAGAGGAAACCGCACGGTGGCGAGGGATTCACGTGCGAAAGCCAAGCCAACGCGACTCATCGGAACTTCAGGTGAAAACCTCATTCGTAATTTCTTCCCTGACAAAACCCTGCGCTGAAGGCGATGGCCGAAGGCGGACGTATCGCGTCTCCGGGTTTACCGCGAAGGGTAGTGCAAAGGGTATTTTCGAATTGCAATAAGCCAAGCTCAGCGCGCTCTGAAATGGTGAAAAGCAGAGCAAATCTTGGATGAGATCACAGGTAAAACTTCTCGTCCTCCGGCACACGCACACACACACACACACACACACACACACACACACCCCATCAAGAGAGGAAAGTTCTTTGAACAAAAATTGCAAGCTCAGCAGGAATGCTTTTCCCTTCTTGTTTGACTTTCCCCGTCCAAACAGTGCAGGTGGAGCAGGAGCTGAGTTGTATCGATTTTATGTTGTCCTAATATCATTCACATCACAGCACTCATTGCCCCCACTTATCAATTATAAAGAGCCAGGGGTTTGCCTTCAGTCAACATCGAATAACGCTTGTGCTCTTGTGGGAAATATTTTCCTGATGGAAATGCAATTTGCCGCTGAAAGAAGGATACAAGGCAATTGACTTCTGTGTCGCAATGAAGCCTTGAGTGAATTTATAATCGTGAAGTGGTTCGAATTGTTTCTGTACAAATCAAGTTATTCCTTATTGTCTCTCGTTTCACGTCCTTCAATTATAATCCCTTCTCGCCCAGTGCGTTTCTGCCATCGTTTGCCCGTCTCTCAGTAAATATAATGACTTCAGCCCCGTGTCCCATAACAGCTCACCAGTGTCTCATTTTTTTAAAAAGTAAAAAACAAAACCTATCTGCTTAATTTGGGGGATTTGATTTACATTTTTTGATTGTTTTCTACCTTTATGTGACCCTTTATTTGCTTGCGTAGTTAATTGCCCGACTCATATAATAATACTAATAATCCTTGCATTTGATATATCTTACATCTTATTGATGTCTCAAAGAGCTTCACAGAAGATACTGCAAATTGAACTGAGTGTATATATGCGAGCAAAATGCGGCAGCCAATTGCACATAGCAGTGTCCCCACAAACAGTCATGGATTGAAAATGACCAATTTTATTAATGTGGGTGTTTCGGACGGATTATTATTAGGTGTGTGTGTGTGTGTGTGTGTGGAGTAAGAAAACTTGCCCAAGATTTCGCCATGACCTGCCTGGATTCGAACCCAGGTCTCACGCTTGTGAGGCGAGTGCTCTAACCACTGAGCTGCTGGAGCTCCGTAGCCTTTCTGTGGCCCCACTTAGTGCAGCTTTGTGATCGGGGTAACTTTGAGGAATGACAAACATGACAATACCCTGTTGCCATTTGACTGACAAGTGACAAAACTCATCACAGCAATCACAGGTGGATTGGGAGTGACAATGCACTGAGTCGCACAGCGCTGATCACTTAGGGAACCAGTGCGCTAAGTGCTAGGAATACTTTACCGTGCTTAACAGAACAAATCAATAATAAATATTCCTTGCATTTGAAATAGCGCCTTATCACGTCGTTGGGACAACTCAAAGAGCTTCACACTGTAAAGATATACTGTACTGCAAAATGTATTGACTGGAATTGAACCCAGGTCAACCTCGTTTGCGAGGCGAGCGTGCTAGCCACTACGCTACCAGACTCCGGGATAGAGGAGGGTTCACGTCCTCGCAACATGCAATCTCTTTGAAGATGCAGCGTTAATCAGGGATTTAACTGACAGAAGCCCTTAGTCCCAAATAATGGGGAACTGTCACTGTTTGCGCGGCAGCAGGTTCCTGAGTATTTACACAGTGGGAATCTTGAAAGGCAGACAATCTCCCTTTCAATCAGATGGATTAAAACTATAATCTGTATATCCCCCAAGCATTGGGGCCCGTCTTCAAAGCCAGGGGTTCCACAAATTCAGATGAAGATTCAAATAAATTCAGTGCCAAGTGAGTTTGAATTCTAACCTGGATTTAAAAGTGCTTTTATATTGATCAGCCACCAAGGTAGTTAGTTATGCCTTGCATAATAATACAACCGTTCTAGTAATAATCATACTCCTTGCATTTTGATTCGGCACCTCATCAGGTTGGCCAGATCCCTAAACGTACCTTACAGGATTGTGCCTTGAATTGTTATGACTGTCTATTTGTGGGCGAACTTGGCAGCCAATTTGCACCCAGCAACGTCCCCCAAATAACAACAATCACTGACATTTGCACAGCGCCTTTAAGACACGGAGGACGTACCAAGGTGCTGGACAGTTTGGGATCTGTATCTAAACTGGGGTTGGGGTGAGGAGGGATGGAGTACAGGGAGGGCGGGGGGCGCATTCGAAGGGAAGGGTCTTGAGACGGGGCATGAAGGAGAAAAGGGTGGAGCAAGTCAAAGGGACACCGCTGTGCGAAATTGGCTGCCGCGTTTCGCCCACAAACATACAGTCAATTCGCTTTACAGTATATTCCGTGAAGCGCTTTGAGACGCCGATAAGATGTGAAAAGCGCTATATCAAATGCAAGGATTATTCTTATTCTTACTATGATGGACCGTTGATAAACATGCATGTTAACTGTCCTCGAGGAGCGAGCTCGGCGTTCGGCACTTACTGTCCATCCTCCCCGATCAGAGCTCATATCGCAAAAGACCTGGAAGCCTTCGGGGTAGTGGGTCGGAAAAATGGAATAGATTCCGTCCTCCTTCTGTCCGTTTATGTAGATGTCATAACAGTCTCGAGGGCGAGATCCTGCAAGGCAATTACACAGGAGAAAGGGGATAAAATAAGTTTGACACTTACAATGAGGAGCGAGGCGACTGCTCGTGGTATCGCTTTGGTTCCGAAAGGATGGAAAGCCGTCGCAAGCTCGGTTTTATCGAATAAATGGTGAATACGTTTTGTGTGGAGCCAAAGTGGTTCGAAAAGAAAGTATAATGACTCGGGTGAAAGTGGGCGCCCGACGACAAATAGACAAAGCCGAGGAATCAGATTGCAGTGTGGAACGAAAGCCAATTATATAAGGACAAAACCATCTGGGCTGAGACTGACAGAGTTACGATCTGATTTGGCAACCTCGCCATAATTTAAGGGACGGAACAAACTTAAATATGATACACCCCATTCCGTTAGATCAAAGCTGATCTGTGCACTCAACTCCATTTACCTTCCGTGGCTCCGTATCAAGAACAACAGCATGACATTTGTTTGGCGCCTTTCGGTCAGTGTTTCGGACCCGAGCTGGGGGTCGGGATCGGGAAGGGGAGGGGAGTGGGGTGACCGACGGCACGGGTGGTCGAAGAGGAGGGTCTCGAGGCGGGACTTGAAGGAGGCCAGGGAGCGAAGGTGGGCGAGGCGGAGAAACTGGGATAGCCCCTGTTAACCAGACTCAACCCCAAAAAAATCTACGGACCTCGGCCTTGAAAATTGAGATTGATTCATTGAACGCCACGAGACTGTTGAGACTGACCATTCCAGCAGCTTTTGGGTCTCGATCTGACAGCTCCTTTCACCAGGTCAGCTTTTAGACGGAACTTCATGGCTCCCTGTTCTTTCTGGAGAGTGTCGAGCGCATCGCTCACCGAGCCCACCACCTTCACCAAGTTGACTTGGCTCTCGGAGAGCAGCTGCCAAACAGAGGAAAGATTAGGAGTTAGAAAATGGACGCAAACCACCAAACATTCTGTAAGCCTCTCTTCTGTACACCTTGCGTTTGGTACGACAGAACTCTGTTGCACGTCTCCTTTGCGAGTCAAAGGGGGGAGAATATTGGTTTCATATTTCGGTGTAAGGGCACAGCAGCAATTAAAGATATATTGCTGGAATTTCATCCGGCTCAGAGGGATAGATAAATAAACCGAAAGCCAACGCTGAAACTCCATATGTGCACAGAACGGAATCTCATGCGGGAAAGGGTTTCAAGACTGAAGGTGATGAGCGCACACTTGTCATGGTTAGATAGTTAAAGTGTGAGTTCCCTTTGCCCCAGAAGTAATTTTATTAATAATTGACCTGAATGGTGCTTCGCCTTTAGCTCACACTTTGCCAGTTTTTATTAACACAAGCAGAATAAGGGATATTTGAGCTCTTCATCTTGTACATTGCATATCTGTTGCGGACACAATAATATTAACAATCCTTACATTTGTTTGGGGGGGGGCCTTTCATATCAGGAGAACATCTCGAAGAGCTTCACAGGATGTACTGTAAAGTGTAGTGACTGTGTGTTTTGTTGGTGAACATGGCAAATTAAACATAACATATAAATATATCAAATGATATATACTATAATGATATGTTCGTATTTAGTATGCAAAGTTAAGTATTATATCCAACAAAATTGAATATTGCTGACCTTTTAAGATGTTAACTGATTATTTCTTCCTTTGAAATATTTATCAGTGTCCAGAAATAATTAGGACACACACAAAAGAAAAGTCTATTTACATTCAGCATATGCAGGGAATAACTTCCAGCGCATTTGATTAAAAATATAAAATACTAGTGAAGCATGAGTACCCGTGTTGGTTACAAAGCAGCGGAATCTCACTGCGAAAGGCACGTGTTACAAACATTATTGGGCACTCTAGGGCATCAATTAGCATTTATAATGTGTAACCATGAACATCATCAACCGGGTCTTTATCTATCTTTTCCCGAGCCAAAACCCACCCCGAGCCAACAGATTAATTGGTAAATTTCAGCTCATGGATCTTTGCTGTTGCAGATGGCTGTCAAGCGCTCTGAGACGCTGCCCTGCGTGGAGGGCGCTGTATGACAACAACAACAGCAATAAAATTACACTGAAACAGTCATTGTTTCGGACCCGAGCTGGGGTCGGGGACGGGGAGGGTGGAGGGAAAGTGGAGGGGATTTGGGGTGACCGATGGGACAGTCGAAGAGGAGGGTCTTGAGGCGGGAGGCCAGAGAGTGGGGGAGTGGGCGGAGGGGGGGCGAGGCGTTGTTGTTACAAGTGCAAGTTGTCGTTGTGACACGTGCCTGCAAATACAGTCACTACACTTGGCAGTAATTATCCATGGAGCACTTTGAGATCTTCTGGCCTCATAAGGTGCTCCAAGAACGCAAGTTCTCTCGTTGCGAATTCGCACCGACTAAATGAAGCTGAAAATCCCATTGGCTTCAGATATGGTAAACCGAGCTCTCGTAACTGGCAACACCTTATTCCTTATTCAGCGACACCGCTCCCAGCTAATTGAAGGGAGAATTCTGAAATGCGCAATTTTTTTCCCCAGATAATGCGGAGCAGAAACACCCCCAGCAATTCTTCAGAGAAAGCTCTTGCTAATTAAGCAAAGCCTTTGGTAATGCTGGACAGCTTGGCATGAGGACTAATCAGATAAAGGGCGTGAGAGAAGACAAACCAATGGACCAGGTCTCCAGCCCGCACTGGATGGAGTCCGTTCAGACAATCACTGGCTCTATTGTGTGCGATTGGCTGCTGCGTTTCGCCCGCCCAATAATCTGTGAAGCCCTTTGAGACGTCTCAACAACGTGATAGCAAAATAATAATAATAATAATAATAATCCTCCTTGCATTTGATATAGTGCTTTTCATGTCTTCTAGATTGTGTCTCCTTCACAGAATATACTGCCGAGTGAGTTGACTGTATATTTGTGAGCGAAACGCGGCAGCCGGTTGCGCACAGCAGCGTCCCCACAAATGGTCGAGGATTGAAGTGACCAATCTTATTTTTTTTAAATTCTTTCTTGAGGGATTATTGTCAGCCGTATTAAGCCACTGTAGCAGATGCAAGAATTATTACTGAAAAACTCTGTGTAGATCAGCCTGAGCCTTATAACAGCCCAGAGTTGATATTCTATGTAAAGTTGACATAATTCATACCTTGTGTGAGTGATAATAAATATATGGTCCCAGCTGATATGACTTGTATGAGGTTTACTGTACTATTTCTTCACCCTGTCTGTATATTGCTTATTCTGTGTGTGTGTGTGTGTGTGTGTGTGTATGTATGTGTGTGTGTGAGGTAGATAGAATTGTCCTCGTTGTGTACTTACGTATACTATATGTGGGCCTGTGGTGTGGAGTGTGTGTGTGGGTTAGGTACTGAAAACGTCGTTTATGCTGGCACGGAAACTCAATAGGAACAGAAGACCTGGAAAAGAGCATCTTTCGTGTGCATCTTTGCCACCACTTAAAGCCTAAATATGCATGTCATGCAACCAAAGGGAGCCCCACTTCCAGTCGATCAATAGCGACGAACGAGGGAGTGATGCTCGACAGCGCGCATCAAGTTTCGTTTCAATATATAAATTAGGTGTCGCTTAAAGTTTTCAAGGATCTGGTGCTCTGACTAACAAGCAAGGTGAAATAAATCTGAAATCTGAAAAAAATCACCTTCACTGCATCATGCAAGCGCAGCTTTGGTAGCAATTATTACATTGAAACAACTTAAGTGTGTATTATGTCGTCAGCGAGATGTCAGGAGTGTGGGCGAGAGGGCCAGCTCTTGCTATAACATCCCTTTGGAGCTAGAGACTGGGCATAGTAATGGTAATAAAAAAATAATCCTTGCATTTGATGTGGCGCCTCGAAGACTTCCTCAAGGCGCTTTGCAGAAGATACCCGAAGGTGAATTGACTGTGTATATTTTGTGGGCGAAACGCGGCAGCCAGTTGCGCGCAGCGACGTCCCCCGGGAAAGTCATGGATTCAGTGACCAAATTCTCACCTTTTCTTTTACACCCAGAATGTGATCCGCCAATCGACCAACAGCCAACCGCCAGCTAAAGTAAGGAACGCGGGGGTAAACAAAAGGGAATCGAACCTGGGTCCTCTCCCCCGCTTTGTTAGACCGCGTGTTGTGGATTAAGGCAATACTGTGACCCGACCAGCTCTCGGTGGGAACTCGAGGCTCGAGCCGGACTCGCCTCGCCGTGAATCAATCCCGTGGCCTCACCTGAATTAACCGGCCCTGTTCCGACTGCAGCGAACTCAGTTCCTGGCTCAAGCCGCCGTGACCTTCCTGCAGGGCCTCGAAATCCTGCTTCAGCTGGGCGGTGTGCGAGGAGATCCTGGTGACCTGATCGGTCAGGGTGAGCAGCAGGGCCCTGTCCTCACCGCTCAGTCGCTTCACCTCCCGGTCGCGGCCGGACACGGCGCTGAGCAGAGACGACTGGATGGCCTCCAGACGCGCAAAATTGCCGCCAAAGTCGGGGCAATTGGGCTCCAGGAAGATTTTGATCTCGGATCCGTCGACCTTGTCGATGGTGACCAGGGCTTGGGAGCTTCCCTCGTTGGTGCTGATGAGCGGAGGGCTGTCGGCCGCGGGGCTGTGGTAGTAATGGTTCATGAACAGGATGGTCCCGGTGACTGTGACGGCCAGCAGCACCGCCAGGAACAGGAACACCATACACAGCATGTAGCCGCAGCTCAGCTTCTGAAACAGGGTGGGGGTGGGGGGGGGGGGGGAGAGAAAGGAAATTGGGTAAGGGGAAGTCTGCAGCTCGGTGGTTAGAGCGCTCGCCTTACCAAACCGTGAGACATGTGTTTCGAATCCAGGCAGGTCAGGTCAGGATGAAATCTTGGGCAGATTTCCTAGTTCCACACACACACACACACACACACACACCCACCCACACACCCACACACACACACACACACACGCCTGATAATAATTCCTCCCCCAAAAAACACAATAATAAAATCGGTCATTTCAATCCACGACTGTTTGTGGGACGCTGCTGTGCGCAAATGGCCACTGCGTTTCGCTCACAAATATACAGTCAATTCACCTTAATAAGTAATAATAAAAAATAATGTTTTTTTGGGGGAGGAATTATTATCATTATTACTGCATTTGATATTACGCCTAATCACATTTTATCGACGTCTCAAAGCGCTTCATAGAAAATACTGTAAAGCGAAATGGCTGCATGTTTGTGGGCGAAACATTAAGTATATTCTGTGAAGCGCTTTGAGACCTCCAGAAGATGTGAAAAGCGCTCTAATGAATGCAAGGATTAATATGATTGTTATTATATAGTCTTCTTATATCCGCTGCGGTGGTCAGTCTGGGCTCTGTTGCTTGTCCGTGGGTAACTTGCAAATAACTTTCTTGTAGCAAAGCAGATAGACACATCTGGTCTCTTATTTTGAGGCCACATCACCTTATATTTGCGGACTGAACAGCAGTAATAGCCTCGCTAGGACCTCCCCTCAAAGCGGACACTAAAATACTCCACTAGAAATTACCGCTGATCAGAAGATCAGTTGAGATTTTTGTTTCATTTGCTGCGTTTCTATCCACAGTTGGACCAGTCACTGGGGTGGTCGGGGGGGGGGGAGGCAGCTTCTGTTAACCCTCCATACCCCAAACCCTAAAGGCTAGGGTAGGGTTGCAAGCTTTCCCGCCGCTTGTTCAGCTAGGACCACCCTTCCTAACTGTTAAGAGCTTTGCTTTACAGGGTGTAACCGGGAGCTGAGTGGGATGATTCCCTCCCCCCACCCTCCCACAACTTCCCACAACCTCCCTCCCCACCTCCCCACCACCAGCGACAGATATCGAGTTGGATACCGACATAGCAGATGCGAAACAAAAATCTCAGTTGGTTTGCTACGGTGGACTCTTCCGATCAGGGGTAATTTTTCTGACAAGCGGAATATTTTAGCGTTGGCATCGAGTGCAGCTCCCAGCGACGGTATTAATGGTTTTCGCTGAAGTGGGTTAGCACACAGGCAGATGATCATTGCTGCCAAACCGAACATTAACTTGGCCAATTACTGGGGAGACGCGACCAATTAATTTGAAATCACTCTTCACATTCTGCCCTTGAAGTGGAGGAAACCGAGTCCCGCGGATCACGTTCGCACCTTGGTTTCACACTGGGCTGCCTTACTCCGCGAGTGAAATTTATATCGCCTCAACGGTTAAAAGCCCGACAGAATGCATCTTGCAAACAGGCACCTAAACCCGTCACAATTTGAGGCTTTGTGAATCAATACGCCGGTGTGGCTGGAATATAGAGACTTCTTATATCACGAGCTTATTCCGTGTTATTTGGCCAAATGCTTAATTCATTCCGAAATCCGGCAGTGCGCGCGTGCGTTGGGCGCTAGCTCGCGCTCCCCCGAGTTAGAGGGTCGCGCGTTCAAACGCCACACATCCAGTCTTGGGGAGGGTATTGTCGGAAGTGCTGCCCATTTTCTTTTAACAACTCAGCGAATGGTGGTAAGGTATTGTGAGATTTGCACGCAAAGTGGGATTGCTGTTTCCTCTGACTGCAATGCATTCAGTGCAGCTGCAGAGGTTCAGTGTGCTTGCCTCCTGCGTTAGAGATTCGGAGCACTTAACCAAGCACCCACCCCCACCGCCTTTCCGAATCCATAAAGAAATCCTAGGAATTTTGAGATGTTGTTGATAGGTTTTCGTCGCAGTGGTATCACTTCCCTTCCCTCACTCACTTTGTGGCTCTTCGTGGGACGTCTGAATCAGTTGCCGCGTTCACCCGTAAACACCCAGCCGTCAACTTGACAGCAAACCCCGTGAAACGCTTAGACTGTCTCGATGATCCCGTGATCAGGCGCCACTTAAAACGCAAAGGATCATTGACTTGCAAGTACCTCCTTTACGGGGGTTCTTATGCACAACGCAAAACTCATTTCGTAAAACGGACCTTTCAGTCACCGGATCTCTTTCGACTGCCTCAAAGCAAAGATTTAATAACCATCTCAAAAATCATAAGCCCCGATTGCTCTGATAATCCTTTGCAACTCTTCAAATCGGATTCCATGTTTCAGAATATCCAAATATAAACTGCTGAGACCTGTGGGAATTTCGATTAGTCTGCGCGCTCTCTCTACGGAGCGACATACCCTAATCTGTGCGCAATTGGCTGCCCACGTTTCGCCCACACAAACATACAGTCAATTCACTTTACAGTGTATTTAATTATGCATTGCATCTGCGTTCCATATAGCTCTTTTCACGATCTCGAGACGTCTCAAAGCTCTTCACAGCATGTACTGTAAAGTGAATTGACTGTGTACTTGTGGGCGAATCCTCTAACCGCCGAGCTACACGACTCCACGGGACTTTAACTGGCTAAAGCAAAGCAGCTTATCCAGCTAGGACCACCCTACCCTCTGGGGATTAAAGGACTGTTTGTGGGGACGCCGCTGTGCGCAAATCGGCTGTTGCGTTTCGCCTACAAAAAATACAGTCAATTCACTTTACAGTATACCTGTATTCTGTGAAGCTCTTTGAGACACAGTCGAGAAGACGTGAAAAGCGCTTCATCAAATGCAGGGTTTATTATTATTATTATTATGATTATTAAGATTATTATTTCGGAGTTGAGAAGCCGCCGAAGTCCCGCGGACCTGCCTGGCTCAGGAGGACCACCCAGAGCATTGACTTGATCGCAAGAATCCATTCCCAGACACGTCAACTTGGGAGTCAATTGATTTCAAAAAGGGGACGCATTGCTCGTCTCTCCACCAAGCGACGGTCATTACCTAATGTTTGAAGCTCTCAACGCAGCTTTCAGGCTGTTGCGAGCCTTCAATTCCGCTTGTCTATGCCATTTATCTGATGGATTGCTGTATCATTATTTGTTAAAATTATTGCTGAATTGCGTTTGTTTTCTGGTGAGATTTTTTTTTTCTCTCTCCCTTCGCAGGCTTCCAGAGATGGGGGAAACATCGTTGATTGATTGTGCCAGCGCTAAGAAAACAGATTTTTGGAAGCTGGAAGGGAAGTTAATGTTTCCATCGACAATCCGCGGTCAGGTTTTGAGCTGTCGGAAAAATAATCACCGTTGACTCATTCAGAGAAATGGAGCTTAAGTACACTTTCAGTGTTCAAGCATCTGCATGATTGTGTTAAGAGCAGGGCATACATTCATTCATCTGTGCTCTGAGTGCAGTCTTGGAATGTTTTCTGACGTGGAGAGTAACGGCAACAGCAACAGCAAGAACTTGCGTTTGTGTTGTCTCTCCTCACGCAGGGTAGCGTCCCAAAGCGCTTGACTCCGCTCAAGCATGACCCCGAGCCAAGTTGAATGAGTCCGTCATTTTGTTGCTGTCGTTGGACACTCTGTTGCGTGAATGTTTGCGGGGGACACGCAATTGGCTGCCGCGTTTGGCCAACCCAAAGCGTACGGTCAATTCCTTTGGCCGTATGTTCTGTGAAGCGCTTTGAGACGTCTCAAGGTCGTGATTAAGGCGCTCTATCGAATGCAAGGATTATTATTATTGGGTAATAACCTTTGCCGGTCTCCCCAGCTCCACCGTTCCAAAGACCCGGCTCACTCGGAACTCCAAACTCCGTACCCACATCTGACTAGCTCTGGCCAGGCTCCACTGGCTCCCCATCGCCGAATGGATCAAGTTCAAGATCCTCACACTTGTTCTCAAGTCCCTCCCAAACCCTCCGACCTCCTCACTCCCCAATCCACCAATCCAGCCCCTCCACTCGACTGGCATCCGGCCTCCTTCTCGTCCCTCCAGCCCTCCGCCCCACCATTGGAGACTGTGCTTTCAGTACCCTACACTCTCAAACTCCGGAACACTCCCTCAGTTCCTCCTCCTTGCCACACCACCCCTCTCTCCCTTTTCACGTCCCACCTTCATCTTCAACCGTGCTTACGGCCACCTTCAACCCCTCCCCCCCCCCCACCCTCCCGGCTGGGAGCCAGGCTTCATCGCAGATAAACGCTCTGAGACGCTACCCTGTTTGGGGGGGGGGGGTGCTATAAAAGTGCAAGATGTCGTTGTCGTTTGTTATAAACCTACAGTAAAAATTACCAACCAAATTAGCCAAAGACACCCACCCGGCTAGCGATAGAACAGATGTTTTTTCACTGCAACGTTTGTCGGCGGAAATACACAGAAGAAGGAGACAAAGGGGCTGGAAGGCACTGACTTACGCACCATACATTCAGCGTGAATGTACAGCGAATGTATCAATCCCAGTCCCCAGGTTACAGCAATTGAAATGCCATATGGCCTGCGTGACAGAGAGAGCACAGCATCAATCAGGCTGGCAAACAAAGCCAGTCATTTTGAGTGTGGAGAAATACATTTGAGTTATAGTAATAAATAATAATAATACAGCACTTGAGCTCAGTGTCATTGAGGTACTGAGGCGGCCAGTGTGGAGGGTGCCCATGTAAATGCAAGTTGTTGTTGTTGACGTTATTGTTGCTGAGCGTAAAGGAGAAGCGTTTATCTCCGTCTGCCTCCGTTCTGAATGGCACAGCACGGAATTATATATTCCATAGCTCTGCCTTGTAATGTAATGCGAGTCACAGATTTGCAGCACGGGGCGATGTGGTTCGGATATAATTTTGTTCGAAATCGTGAAAATGTTGAATATTGTACTAATAATAATCCTTGCCTTTGACGTAGCGCTTTTCACGCCTTCTAGACGTCACAGAGCGCTTCACAGAATATACTGTAAAGTGAATTAACTGTACATTTGTGGGCGAAACGCGGCGGCCAATTGCTCAAACAGTTGTGGATTGAGTGAACAAATTTTTTTTTTTTTTTTGGGGGGGGCGGGGAAGGATTATTATTAGGCGTGCGGAGTACGAAAATTTACCCAAGATTTCTCCCTGACTTGCCAGGGTCTCTCGCTTGCGAGGCGAGAGCTCTAACCACTGAGCTACAGGACTCCTAATTATTATAATGCTGTATGACCTTGCCGGTCTCCCCAGCTCCACTGTTCAAAAGATCCAGCTCATTCGCAACTATATTATATATTCCATACCCCTGTCTTGCAATGATATAAGTCACGGATTCACAGCACAGGGTAACGCTGTTCGGATACAATTTAATTGGAAATAGTGTGTGGAAAAAAAATGCTTGTGCCAAAAAAAAACCATTAAAAGCTTCCCTCTGTAACCGAGTTCACGTTAAACGTTAAAAAAAATGTTAATTCATTAATGTTCACTAGAGTAATTCAGCTCACACGAAACTATCCCTTTTTAACAAATTGCAACCCCCTTGTGATTGCTGTCTTGGGTCATAAAATCATCAGTCTTTCCCTGGCACAGCATTCTATAAGCATAGAATTTTTGTAGCTGTGTTGCTTCATTCACAGCAACGCGAGCCACGGCAGAAATAGCTCGGAGACCAGTGATTAAGATTATACTTTTTAACTACAGTTGCTTGTCACCCAAAGTGTGGTGGTGGGGTGGGGGGCGAGGTTAGGGAGAAACAATATATAGACACACACATGTATATATCTATATATATATGTATATATATATCTATATATGTATATATATATAGTATATGGGTTGTTGTTTTACCTGCACCTTTTGTTGTGGCGTGTCTTCTAGCTGTGAGGTACTGTTCATAGTTTTCCATCTATCATTGACCATGTTGAGAGAGGAAGAGGGTCAAGGAATCGGTCAGCGGAGATGTGTGCCAGAGACACACACGCAGCAAAGAAAGTCCACGCTCTTCAATTAATCCATCCGCAGAGACTCCGGTCCTTTTCTCTCGGATCAGATTCCCCCGCAGCTTCGTTTATTTCGACTTCTGCCAGGAAAAAGAGAATTCTTCAGCACACACACACACACTCACACACTCACACACACACAACAACTACTTTCCTCCCACGCAGGTCAGTCAGTTAATCTCATTACCAGGCAAACTCACTCCACAACCCAGCCCCCCCTCCCACCACCACCACCACCAACACACACACACACACACAAAAAAAAAAATCCAAACACGCAGTTCGTAAGATCCTTGTGATGAGTTTCTAGAGTTAAAAAAAACAGCTTAAACCCTGTCTCTCTCTCTCTCTCTACCTTACTGCTTTTAGCCGAGCCAAATGCGTGTTACGTTGATGGATACTTTGGTCCTTAGGTAGGAAATATTAAGAGGTTGGCTGGTTTGCAACCTTTACAGAGAGCAGAACGCTCTCTCTATCTCTCTATCTCTCTCTGTTTCGCTTTCTCTCTTGTCATGAACTAATCTGATCAGCTGGGCACTGCGTTCGTTTGTAAAGGGATGTGAGCCGAGGCTTGCTCAGCAGGACAACTGTAACCATCAAAGCAAAGCTGTCTTGCTGGATTGCTAACTCAGCTACCGGCTGAGATCCAGCCAAATTGTGGGAGGGGATGGCAAGCCTTACTCATACTACCCTCAAAGGACTCTGCAAGCCCATCAAGGCTCAGAGGTCCAGCCATACAGAGTTCATCAAAGAAATCAGGAGAAAGATGCTGTAATGATCCAGTATGGGGCATCAGGCTTTTTTTTTATATATGGATGGTAGGCAGCTGACTGTGGAGGAGTGTAGGCAGCAAATTCCCTATTGCAATATTTACCATTGTAACATCAAAGCCTTATTTACCTTCTGAATATATTATTTGCTGAAAATATTTAACCTGTATAAACTCTTTGAGCTTTCAACGCATGTTTTTTTTAAAAAAAAACACAGAAGCTCTGGGGCATCGCAGAACAGAAACAGCATGAAAAAGTACATTTCACACTGACACAGACCGACAGACAGACAGAACTCTGGCCACGTTCACTGCACCAAAGGTAAGCGTGATTATCTGTCATGTTATTGAGTTACTGGATGATGTAAGTTGCTGGGTATGACTCCGTCGAGACGAATTGGCTACCGTGTTCACCTACAAACTTGCAGTCGATTCACTTTTACAACTAAACCTGAGCCTCAGGTGCAGGTTGCCACAAGCCGGTGTGCGCTTTGTGACGCTGCTGGGGTTTAACCGGCTAAAACGGGGTAGTAGTAATAATAATACTACTAATAATAATAATAATCACGGCATTTGATGTAGAGCGCAGAATTGACTGCGGATTTGTGGGCGAAACACGGCAGCCAATTGCTCACCGCAGTGCCCCCCCCCCCCCCCCACACACACACACACAAACAGTCAAGGATTCAAGTGACCAATTTATGAATGGTTTTTGTTTTCTTGAGGGATTACAATCAGGCGTGTGGAGTAAGGAAACTTGCCCAAGGTTTCACATGGCTGGGAATCGAACCCAGGTCTCTCGCATTTGAGACGCGTGCTCTAACCACCGAGCTACAGTCTGTGGTACTTGCCCTTGAAAGCATTGGTACGTTCAGCAAGCTTCCAACTGCTTGGCTGGGTAGAGACCACCCTACTTGACCCTTAGGGCTTTGGCTTGTAGGTTTAACAATATTATTCACGGTCAATAAGGCACCACACAAAAAATCCTATTAGATGTTAGATTCATTATTCAAAATAAAAGGCTCGTTGGGTTTGTGATTTACTTGGTAGGATATAAGACGAGAAAATTGGATCCAAAATCTATGCAGTTGTTTTGGTATTTCTGTACTGACTAGGGAATTTTAGCCTCAGATCAAAACTATACCTTATTGAGCTGAAAGCCTCTCTAACAATATTAATAATCATCCTTGACACAGCACCTTATCGCATCTTCCGAGACGTCTCAAAGCTCTTCACAGAACATACTGTAAAGTGGCTTCACTGGCCATTTGTGTGTGTATTACCAAAGAAACAATCGATTCACACCCTGTACCCTTGATTGCTCATTGTCAATGTACTTCAGCCTGCAGATCAATGGCTTACAGTATTTCTTATTCACTTCGACATGTCACAAGACCTTGAAGTCGCCTTGCTTTATTAATCCAGCGTTGCCTCAAATTACAGGCTCCACGTTTTAAGAATGCCGTTGTCCTTAACCTGATAGCAATTGCGTCTGCCTCTTCGGTCTAATTGGTCTAATACAACATTTAAAACATTTGGAGTTGTTGCTGTCTCAGTGAATCTGTCACGTCTCACAGTAGATGCCTTTCACCCTCCAGTTGACCGTTCACATCCCACAATAATAACAACCATTTGCATCTGTGGAGTCCTGTAACTC
This sequence comes from Hydrolagus colliei, assembly GCA_035084275.1. NCBI lineage: Eukaryota > Metazoa > Chordata > Chondrichthyes > Chimaeriformes > Chimaeridae > Hydrolagus > Hydrolagus colliei. The sequence continues at coordinate 3,429,631 of CM068765.1, read as the reverse complement.
AGTGGTTAGAGCACTCGCCTTGCAAGCGAGAGTCCTGGGTTCATATCCAGCCAGGGTGAAACTTTCGTCAAGTTTCCTTACTCCACACGCCTGATGATAATCCCTCAAGAAGAAAAAACAATATAATAAATTGGTCATTTCCGCGGCTGTTTGTGGGGACGCTGCTGTGCGCAATTCGCTGCCACATTTCGCCCACAAATACACAGTCAATTCACTTGATAGTATACTCTGTGAAGCGCTTTGAGACGTCTAGAAAATGTGAAAGGCGCGATATCATGCAATCCTTGCATTTGATATAGTGCCTTATCACATCGTTGAGACGTCTCAAAGACTGGGAATTTATGGGCGAAACGTGGCAGCCGATTGCGCAAGCGGTGTCCCCGCAAACCATTGTGGATTGAGTGGTCGCATCTTTATCTTTTGAGAGATTATTGCCCCAGGAAGGCAGTCAATTAACAACTGAGTTCCTACCTCAAAGCGCCTCACAGCATTGGAGAGTAAAGCGAATTGACTGTGTTCGCTGGATCAGGCTTGTGGCTGAAGGCAAATCGGGAATGGTCTTTTCTTTTCGTTGCAAAATTTTCTCCCTGGTCAATTTAAAGCATTTCTCGAAGCCAAATCAGATCGCAATGTATATCCCCCACAAACGCAAAAAATATTCATCCGGCTCCTGCCACTCTGAGAGGCAGCTTAGTACAGTACCTGGCTGGTAATTAAACACATAGTCGAGGTATATTAGAAGCTGAGAGAGAGGCACAGGCATGTCCCAGATGTGACCGTTGAATATTAACTTTAACAACATAAGTGGTAATTAAGTATAGTGTGTTGCATATTAGAGTTAACAACATAAGTGCCAATGAAGTATGGGATAGGTACATAAGGATTCTGGGGAATAATGACTAAAGAGAGAGTTAGAGAGAAAAAGAAAGAGGGTATTGGAAAGAAGCTGGATTGTAAAGTTGCAATAAAGATTGAATCAACATTTTGGGTCCAAGAACGTTACGTGTCAAGCGGGGCAAATGGAGTTGTGCATCAGAGGGCAGAGGGTATCAGTGACACAATCGGAAACGAGATGAAAACAGTGGCTCATTGAGTGCGGGTTCAGAAACGAAGGGAAATTCTCAGTGTCGTTGGAAACAAAGGCGGGAAAGCTTCGTGGGAGCGGGATGGGAGAAACAGCACAAATCAATGGGAGAATGTTGTACAATACAATACAAAATTACATTTGTACATGGTCGAGAGCAAGTCCCAACGCTTTCAATCGATGAAAAAGCACCATTAGTTGCGCTCGTTGTCACCTGCTCTGCCGCTGTAGTCTAACCATCTAAAACTGCATAGTTAAGAGCTTTGGCTTGCAGAGTTAACAGAATCTGAGTGGGAAGAATATCTGTCACCAGTCTGCCCTGTCTGTCTTCGAATACTGTCGATTCCCCTGGCTCAGTATGTGGACTAGAGTTTGATTTGATTCTGATATTCCATTGCCAAACAATGTCACTTTGCAGCTCCAAAGAGTGCCCCCCCCCACCCCCAACCCCTCCCGCCTCCACTTACTCTATTCTCCCCCAACCCGCCCCCCCACCACCACTCCCGAGGAAAATCAGTAGTTGTTTGTTTGACATCCGACAAGAGCATCTGACATCTGGTTTGATCCTTTCACTGAAATCTTCTTTTGGGGAATAGGTTCTGACAGAGTTTGCCAAAAGGGCTTCAGAAAAAAACATTATTTTCTGTTGGTCTGAATGGCTGAGTGTTTGCCTCTGTGGTTCCTTGCCTTCCTAAATGCAAGCTTCAGCATTTTTCCCCAACGAAACACACAGTGACTATGTAGTTAAGTGAAACACAAAACACTGGCAGAGACGCTGGAAACGCCGAAACGAAAACAGAAGTCGCTGGGAACACAGATCAGGATTAGGTTTAGGGTTAAGGCTGTGGTTAGGTTGGGATAGGATCAGGCAGCAACTATGGAGAGAGGAAAGTGAGTCAATGTTTTCTGGGTTGTAATTTACAGTATATCCTGTGAAGCGCTTTGAGACGTCTCGAAGACGCTATATCAAAGACAATGATTATTATTATTATTATATTACATCTTGTGTTTATACAGCCTCGTCCAGTCCAAGGTCCAAATAGCTCAGAAACCATAATGTGTGGTAAAGCGTTTAATTATCTCAATCTCTTCTTATCCTTATAACATTCAATGCTGTGGTTAAGCAAATTTTTTTGCCTGCTCTTTACTTAAGACCTTAATCAACTCAGCTTAATCGCTGGCTTCATCTGGGATTCTATTCCGCAAGTCGTGTATTCCCTTCTGAACTCAGGTTTTGCTCAAATCTGGCCAATTTCGTATTCAGGCTCCTTTGTTTGCTCTCACGCTGATGTAATATTGTCCTGCTTATTCATCCAGCTTTATGGCAGCCAACACAAAATTTCTAACGGTCTCCAGCTTAAATGGAGCTGCTGTAGCTCAGTGTTTAGAGCCCTCGCCTTACAAACGTGAGGCCTATATTTCGAATCCAGGCAGATCCGGGTGAAACCCTGGGCACGTTTCCTTATTCCAAACGCCTGATAATAATCCCTCCCAAAAAGACAATAATAAATCGGTAATTTCAGTCCACGACTGTTTGTGGGGACATTACTGTGCGCAGTTTGGCTGCTGCGTTTCACCCACAAAATATACAGTCAATTCACTTTGCAGTATATTCTGTAAAGCAATTTGAGACGTCGATCAGAGGTGAAAAGCGCTATATAAAATGCAAGGATTATTATAAGATATGATTATAATTGCTCTATGTAGCATGGTATATGTCATGTACTTGAAGATTGCGCAGAAATATTAAATCGCTGCCTTAGTTTGGATGCTGAGGCTTTTTATGAATGACTGAAAAATGCTCCAAATTAAGACAGAATTTATTTTAAAAAAAACCTCTAAAATTCTACCTGGTGAAGAGCAGTATTTCAATGGGGAATTTCAAAGCAGCCATCAGGAAGGTTTTCTTCAACCCCTTGCAGTGTAATTAGCAACTCTAATGTTACTAATAATAATCATCGTGTTGCCCGGAAAGGGTAGTTAAACCAAGCACACAGGGCTCATTTGAATAAATAAACGCTATCCTATTGTACTCATCAAACAGAAGCTTCCCTTGCTATAACAGCATGTACCGTCATCATCCTTGCATTTGATATAGTGCCTTATTATTGTCGTTGAGGCATCTCAAACCTCACCACATCACACCTGAACAGACAGACGAGACCTCGGGTAAACTTCTCATCCGAACGACAAGTGTGGTTAAACGTCCGTAATTTCCAAGCCTTCCAAAACACATCAAGGAGTTGGCAACTCGTTGGCAACGCGGCTTTGGGTCCAGATGCTGCGAATTATTCCCCAGAGCAAAATGAACCAAGAAACGACTGTGAATAAGTTATAGGGACGCCTTCACTGAATACTTGTGCCCGGGGCAAAAGGATTCTGAAGTATCAGTAACGACTGGCGCTGCCATCCTGAAGTCTCCAGGGGACACAGTTTGCTTGGTGCCTTCAGTAATCTGTGCCAATAAAACAGTCAAGGCTGTTTTGTGCCTCGCAACGGGCCTGAAGTTCCACCTGGAGGAAGCTCTTAAGTGTAATCTTAAAATGCAAGATTGTGAGGAATTTTTGCAAAACTCCAGTCTCAATTTGGAAAGTGTTTTGTGCGAAAGTTTTTTGAAAAAGAGCCAGAGGAAAAAAAAACGGATTTCTGAATTAAACCTGAATTTATGCATTTTCGGGAAAAATTCTGTTCGATCCTAAACTAACTGTGGGCCTAAGGCCAAGTCTCCTTTAAGTGCTGGTGACTTGGCTTCAAACTGCAATTTGTGGCGACATACTCCGCATGCTAACAACCCTCTCCGTAAAAACATTTCTCCTCTTCTTTTGGTGACAATCCTCAGTTTTGGCCTTTGTCCCCGTGCTGGTTGGTCAGCGAAAATATTCTCTCTCAACTTGGCTCATCGAAACCATTCATTACTTTGGAAACCTCGATTGGATTCCCTCAACCTTCTCTGCTTCCAAGCAAGAATAAGTCTCAACTTTTGAAATCCACATACCCATTTTCTCTTCCTCTCTGGTATTATTGCAGTCAATCTCTCTGTAGCTGTGCTGCCCTCTCTCTGATAGAGTGTCCAAACTGGGGTGATATACTTCGACCTGAGTTTTGTGAAAACTTGAACCTTTCTCTTGTATCAATGGGCCCCATATATAAAAGAGAGAATTACATTTGCTCTTTTATGATGTCTTTTGTGCCCCTGGCGTCTAAAGACCGATCGCCAAATTGGTTTGGGATGTAGAAGGCCCTTGGGCCCATTTAATCTCAACCTCAGAATATGTTACGCCCACCAAAAAACAGCCGATCCACTTTGCAATATATTCTGCGAGGTGCTTTGAGACAAAGCCATGTGTCAAACCCAAAGGGTTTGGAGCGAGAGATGTGGGGTGGGAGCCAAAAATCAACGGTAAAGCTTCACAAAGCTTGAATGGCATTGTGAATACAACCAAACAGATATTACAAATGTGGCTGTTTGTGTTTCTTAAAAAGAAATGGGGGTGTAGGCAAGTGTGATGTGATGTAATAGCTACCAAGAGTGATATTTGAAGCACTTTGAGACATCACGTTGATGGGATCAGGCTACCTATTAAATGCAAGTATAATTGTTAATATCATCACATTGCATAATGAATTCCCCCCCACACCCCTCTCCCCTCCCCCACACCAACCTTCCAAATTATTCATCACCTGTTGGGAGTTATTCTCTGCCCCTCTCTAATCCTTCACTCTTAATTGCAAGTCAATTAAATCTCAGGCAAAGACACAGATGGACTGGGGACGCTCAGTCAAATAATCACCTTAACTCATCTTAATGTTCATTCCTCTGGGCGCTATAATCACCCACTGTATCCCAGCCAAGCCATATTATCTACTTGGTCTTGGCACTTGAGAGAGGCATAGATTTTGTGAAACAGTAATCCCAATGTATCCCCTTCAAACAGATGTCCGTTATAACTCAATACATAACACTGTGATGCCAGTACACGGTGTTTGTACTGGAACTCAAGAATAAAGGCCACCTATTCCACCCCCCCCCTCCCCCACACAAAAAAAATTGGCCATTCACTTCATGGATGTTGATGTGGCAACAACAACAACAAATGATGTTCGTAAAGCACCTTTTGCGAGGGCGTATCAAGGCGCTGCTGGCCCCTAAAATATACAGTTGCTCCATTTTAATAATAGTAATCCTCATATCTTGATACAACGCTTTTCACATCTTCTAGATGTCTCAAAGCGCTTCGCAGAATACACTGTAAAGTGAATGCACAGTATGTTTGTAGGCCAAACGCGGCAGCCAATTGCGCACAGCAGCGTCCCCCACAAACAGTTGTGGATTGAAATCGCCAATTTATTATTGTTTTTCTTTAGAGGGATTATTATCAGGCGTGTGTGCACGTGTGTGTGTGTGTGTGTGTGTGTGTGTGTATGTGTGTGTGTGTGGAGTAAGGAAACTTGCCCAAGGTCTCGCCCCTGATCTGCCTGTACAAAACATCACACAAAGTGTTTTGAGATATCCATCTGCCTAGCGCTTGGTTCAGTACTGATGATGCTATGACCTGTGAGACAGCAACGTAATGTCACCGTGCCACAGTGCGTGGAACCAAATGGAGGGAAACTAATCCTGTTACAACGCCAGTCGGCAAGGGGGGGTTCCTCACAGCTATCAGGCTGAATAAAATGAAATGCAATAAGTCTGTACTTGCGTTGGTGTGATTAATGATGCATCAATTATTCAGCGTGTGTCTCTGCGCACTGGAAAGATGTGGGGGGGTGGGAATAACACTACAGCAAAGTCATCTTTAAAATAACACGGGTACTATTGACGATAGATCAGCCAGACTGGGGTGGGATTCTTTCCACTCGTCTCCTAACAATCCTGCCCCTAGGGATAGGGAGGTACGAACTGGACAAATGGTTGGGAGTTTACCAATGCTCAGCACGTTCTTGGCTTGTTACACTCCAGTGGTAGCCCAAAGAATATGATGGAGTTATGCCAAACTCCAAGCCTGGCACATATCATTCACTCACATTAAATGTCTGGGATCGCAGGCTTTCAGATAGGGCCAAAGCTGCGGAGAATTCTCCCTTAATAATTCCCCCCAAAAAAGATAGGTTTTGAACATAGTTAATGGCCAAGAAGAAAAACTTTGAAATACTGTATATAAAAAAATACAGGATTTAACAAGTCAAACAGCAGCAGGAGAAGGGATTTTAGAATCAATAGAGAATATTAGACTTTTCTTTGCAATATGCTTTATCGCAAAGGCCTTCCTTTGCAGGCCTTCCTTATCTCTCCACCCCTAGCCCCTTCCTTATCTCTCCACCCCCAGCCCCTTCCTTACCTCTCCACCACCTTCCTTAGCTCTCCTCGCCCCAACCCAGGCTCTCAGAAGGTACGGTGAAACATTTAGAGAAGTACGCGAGAGACGTTACATTCATTACGAGACTATTGTTGCTGTTCTCGACCACACAGGATGCGCTGGACTGGACTTGTTTGTGGTCTAATTAGCACGAAAAAGGCATAAGATTCCAATAAATCCATCCCTTTAATTAAACCCCAAGTCGCAAAAAGCTTAACAGAAAATCCCCAACCGAACCCTTCATTATTAATTAGACTTTGCGTTCAAGCTAACTGACATCTTATAGAGCAGCTCGATGTGGATCAGGTCAGATCCCATCTCTCGAAAGACTGGCAGGGATGTTGCTTCTCGGTCTTCAGGGCTGGTTCTGCACTCTTGTTTGTGTGGGCTTGGTGTGTGGGCCAGCCCTTCTGTGTTCATGCCATCAATGATCGCCCGACCATTGGGCAATTGTGCTGACATGGTTCAGTGGAAACCAATGGTGCCAATGGGGGGGGGGGGGGGGGTGGCGAACAATGCAGTGGGTGATTGGGGGGCGTCTGTATCTGTATCAAACGCAAGGATTATTAGTATTGTTATTTAGTCCACCGTCCTTCGCCTCTGGAACTAGATCAAACCACATAGACAGAGCTTTGAGCCCCCAGGCTGTTACCTAATAAATAGGTTATTGAATAAACCTCACTAGGTATCTTTTTCTTCTTCTGGGTGCTGCAATCGCTTGCTCATACCAGCCGTGTGATCCTGTTATTAATTGAGTGTCCGAATCAATGCAGGTTAGCTGACTGCAACATACTGTTCGGCAGCTACTAGATGGGGGGGGAGGTCAATATGATTCAAAGGCATAAAGTCTTCGTTGTGGACCTTTCAGTCCCAGCATAATCGCTGATACGTTTCTCCGTCTGAAGAGGAACGGTGTAAAAAACCTACACTTTGCTCCCCCTCCGTCCCCCGCAAAAATAAAAAACACACAGTGAATCCCGCGGAGTGTTTTGAAACCCGCTTCGCAAAGTGAAAGCTCTCCACGCCAAGTGCATTGAGAAGGATTCCTGTTCAGGTGGGGGTGAAGGATCCCGCGAGTACTATTCAAAAAGAAAAGGGAGTTTTGGGGACACCCTGCCGACGCGAAAGGCGCTAAATAAATGTAATTGTGTCGTTGTCGTTGTTGTTGTTGTTTCTCCCGGTGTCCTGGCCAACAAACCCCCGAGTAAAACTGCTCGGTTCGCAGTGTTGTGTCCCACAAATTGGCTGCACTTACAAAATGCACAGTCACTGCACTTTGCAGTGTGGCCTGCGAAGCGTGTTGCGGTGTCCTCCCGACGTGAAAGGCGCTCTAGAAATGTAGTTGTTGTTATTCATAAAAATACGACTTCTTTGACTGTGCCCAGGGGCCTCCCTTCTAACCCTCCCTGCTCTCCACCCTCTCTCACCCCAGCCGCCCCACCCCCAGCCTCCACGCTCAGTGTCCGAGCGTCTGACTGTCCAGCGCCTTGGCCCGTCCTCCCTTACAAATGTAACTGTGTGTATAAAGGTTCTTATTATCATTAAGAATTTAAAATATCAACTGTAGTTTTCTTTTACTCCACGTGAGGGTCTTATTGCTTTCTCTGCTGTCCTGCCAAAGGTTGGGGACAAGTCATTCGGTCAACACTTGGAGAGAAGTGACGAGCTGGGAAGGTACTAAGCGTGAAGAGTTACTGGGAAGACAGGCAGCCGAGGTTATCGAGCGATCCGCAGAGGCTTAGCTGTCGTTTGGTACCAAACCAGGGGCAGAATCATAGATTACTGAAGCAAACTAAACAACCGCAACTGGAATGTAAATGTGCCAAGATAATCACAACAATTCCCTTTCATTTGCTCTTCTCACGTTAACTCACCATTAATTACACGCACACACACTCACAATACAGTGTCTCGCATTGTCATCCAGCTACTTACTCGGGCTGACAATTCCTTTTATACTGTTTGTTGCGTTGTACTGTGGCATACCAAAGCCACAGTACAACGCAACAATGCAATAACATGCAAAATTACATTATATACAAATATGAATAAACCTTGCATTTGATTTAGTGCCATATCACGTCTTCTAGACGCCTCAGAGCCCTTCACAGAACCTACTGTAAAGTGAATTGACCCTGTATTTTGTGAATGAACTTATCGTGTTGTTAATAAATTGTATGTTGTTAACTTAACAAATATATTATTCATCTATATTATTAACGTGTCAAGTATATTGGGCAAGACTTTGACGTACACACCATGGAACTAGCAATATATACAGTATATTGCTAGTATATACACCACATTATTAACCCATTTTATTATCCTGTAATACCATACATCATCAGATAGGGTTGATATGATTAGCTTGTTACTTGTGTTGTACAATGCTTCCACGTAACCACTAGAGAACAAATCAATGTATATTGTGTATGAACTGAATTAAATATATCAGAAAATATTTTTTTTGTACAATATTGTATATTCTTGTGGAGTCCTGCAGCTCAGTGGTTAGGGCACTCGCCTTACAAGCGAGAGACCTGGGTTCGATTCCAGGTAGGGTGAAACCTTGGGCAAGTTTCCTTACAACACACACATAATATCACTCCCTTAAAAAAATTATAACTCGGTCATTTCAATCCACGACTGTTTGTGGGGACGCTGCTGTGCGCAATTGGCTGATGCGTTTCGGCCTTTTTTATGCAATATTTTTCTTGAGGGATTGTGGAAAAGCAGCTTCCAAATGAAAAAATACTTCTCGCCCACCAAATATACAGTCAATTCACTCTACACTCTACTCTGTGAGGCTCGTTGAGATGCCTCGAAGATGTGATAAGGCGCTGTGTCAATGCAAGGATTATTATTATTAATATTATTAGCATTATCATTATTAAGAAGTGGGGTTAAGAAATTATCAAAATTCTCTGCGATCTCAAATTTGAAAAACAATGGTTTCGCCCACAAAAATACAGTCCATTCGCTTTACAGTATATTCTGTGAAGCGCTTTGAGACGTCTAGAAGACGTGAAAAGGCGCGATATCAAATGCAAGGATCATCATTATTATTGTTATTATTAAGGCCAAGAGTTTTAGAAGTCTAGCTCGATGGATTCCACCTGCTTGGTGGGGTGGGGGGGGTGGGCGAGAAAAAAATGAGTTAGGGAAGAGATCAGTCTCTCGAAACTAGTGTTCAATATTCAGCGTTGCAATTTGAAAGCGAAGTTAAAGCAACCCACCTCTGCTCTGGTTCGAGAGGTCTCACTGGCCTGCGGACGGTCGATCCTTGAGCGGAGCTGACTACATTAATTTCCTTCGAGCTTTCACGCCGGTAGATTTACCGCTCGCCTGTCTGGGCCACTCAGGAGACAGCAGGATAGACAAGCTCGCTGGAAGTTTCAGATAAGGAATCGACTCCTTTTTTTTGCTCTCTCTCTCTCTCTCTTGTCGAAGCCTGATGTTGATTGAATCTGACGGAAAGCGGAACACAGATCGGATTGTGGCAGTCTGTTAGGGGTTACCGCAAAAAAGCTTAATCCACGAATTGCTCACTCGTGTGCCTTGTAAGAACTGCGATCGGGCCTAATAACATGCAGATACATTTCACTTAAGCTCGAGAGTTAAAACACTAAATGGAGAGTGTGATCAAGATTGACTGCGCTCAATCACACTGCATATTAACCTCGTATCCTTGCCTGGCTGAGCACTTGACATATTTCTGTCTTAACATTTTGTTCGTTGAATAAAAATGTTCTGCGTAACACAGCTGATGTGTTAAGCCTGGTGTTTAGGTTGAAAGTCAGAAAATCAGAAAGATATTCCCTTATTCCTTACAATAAATAACAATAATAATCCTTGCATTTGATGTAGCGCTTTTCACATCTCATCGACATTTCAAAGCGCTTCACAGAATATACTGTAAAGTGAATTGACTGTATATTTGTGGGTGAAACACGGCAGCCAATTGCGCACGGCAGCGTCCCCACAAACAGTCGTGGGTTGAAATGACCAATTTTTATTATTGTGTTTTTTTGGGGACGGATTATTATTAGGCTTGCGTGTGGAGTAAGGAAATTTGCCCATGACCTGCCTGGATTCAAACACAGGTCTCACGCTTGTAAGGCGAGCGCTCTAACCACTGAGCTACAGGAGCTCCAAAACCACCTGTTTTAATTAATGCCAGATTATTAGATGAACAGCTACCAAATAAAACCCTGCTGGAATTCAGAGTCTGAGGGATAAAAAATTTGGGTCAGTTCAGCAAAGCGTTGAATTTCACTCATTGCCAAGTCCTTAAATTAATCAACAATTAATGAATTAAATTAAATTAATTCATGGAACCTTATAGAGCAGAAGGGGGCTATTCGGTCCATTGTTCCCGAAAGAGCTACCAACTTGTCCCACTCCCCCCGTTTCTAACCCCGTATTTGCCCTGAAAACGTATTTCAAAAGGTTATTCATATTGTTTCCCAGCTCATGATGTTGATGGAACCAGAAAAAGAATGGTTTGCATTTAACAAGCCGTGGGTTTCTGTCACAGAAAGTTTGGAAGCTGTGGGATGGGGGAGACAGGAAGAGTACCTGGGCTCTGACCATCCGAAATAATATCAATAATCCTTGCATACAAGGATGTGCCTTTATATTCTGTGGGCGAAACGCGGCAGCCAATTGCGCAAAGCAGAGTCCCACACACAGCTGCGGACTGTGTGACCCTATTATTCTTTTTTTTTCCTCTAATGAATTCGTACCATTGGGAAAGCAATCTGCCAGTCGAGTAACACCTGGGTTCCTGCTTACTGATAGGCGTGTGGAGTAAGGAAAGTTGGAGTCCTGTGGAGTCCTGTAGTTGAGTGGTTAGAGCACTTGCTTTGCAAGCGGGAAACCTGGGTTCGATTCCAGGCAGGTCAGGGCGAAACCACGGGTGAGTTTCCTTACTCCAGATGCTTAATAATAATCACTCCAAAAAAAGGATAAATTCAATCAATTCCATCACTGTTTGTCGGTCAGTGCTGTGTGCAATTGGCAGCCGCATTTCGCCCACAAATACACAGTCAATTCACTTCACCGTATATTCTGTGAAGCGCTTTGAGACGTCTAGAAGACATGCAAAGCACTACATCAAATGCAAGGGTTTTTATTATTATTTGCCCAAGGTTTAATCTCAGCCAAGACCCAAACACTCAGAGGAACTGGAGCTCTATTCACTCTCCTTGGCTTGTGAATTATTAATCTGCCTTTTTATGTTCTCCCCGCAATTTGCTCACTACGCTGTCGGCTTCGGATACCGTTCAGCAATGCTCGATTGAGAGAGCACGACTCATTCACGGTATCAACCGTTCCCTCGTTCCGAACGAAGCATTCATCCACAGCAAAAGACCCGACGAAATTTCCCCCCCAAAAGTAGCCAAGAGGCATCGGGGGAACTGAACATCTCAACTCTTGAGGTGGTCAGAAGGTTCCAATCACGATCATTTTAAATAGTAATGATAATAATAATAATAATAATAAAGAAATATCAGTAATCCTTGTATTTGATTCAGCTCATTTCACATTGCGAGGACATTTAGTTTGGCTTGTAAAGTGCTCTGAGACGCGGCGCAAAAGGCGCTATATCAAACGCGAGGAGCTATTATAAGAAGCTTTATACGACAAGCCTCTCTGTAAAAGCAGTACTGCAGTAGCTGGTTCTGTTGGGAAAGCTGACAGCTACTTTGCGGCGTCTGAAGATGTATGAAGTAAGAAGGAATCCGTCAGTTTATTGGGAGCACACGAGAGACTAGTGGCAAAGAGACAGAAACAGAGGAGAAATCTGTCAGCAATTTAGAGACTTGTGCTGCAGTAACCAGATATAATCAGCGACACACTCCAGGGATCCGTGCTAGGACTTTCTACTTTCCGAGGCGTGGGGCTGAAGGCGTCTGAACAGTGAAGGAGGAAAGGGCGAGGAGGGCAAGGTGCTGACCGTTTAGAGGGGGTCGCAATCCTGCGAGGAAGAAAGCAGAGGTATATACAGATTGAACGCTGATAGATGTGCAGAGTGGGTAGATCAACGGCAAATGCTATTCAACGTACACAGAAACACAGCCAAGCACTTTATATTGTAGTAGGTTATTGGAGGGGGAAGGAAGGAAGGAGAGTGATAAAAACTTTCCTTTACGACCGTGCGCTGACGGACACCCCTCCCCACCTCATCCCTCCCCACCCTACCTTCTCCCATCCCTCCCCACCCTACCTTCCCCCATCCCCCCCCACCCTACCTTCCCCCATCCCTCCACACCCTACCTTCCCCCATCCCTCCACACCCTACCTTCCCCCATCCCTCCACACCCTACCTTCCCCCATCCCTCCCCACCCTACCTTGCCCCATCCCTCCCCACCCTACCTTCCCCCATCCCCCCCCACCCTACCTTCCCCCATCCCTCCCCACCCTACCTTCCCCCATCCCCCCCACCCTACCTTCCCCCATCCCCCCCCACCCTACCTTCCCCCATCCCTCCCCACCCTACCTTCCCTGATCCCTCCCCACCCTACCTTCCCCCATCCCTCCACACACACACACTCCCCGGTTTTAACATCGACGCAAAGTCACCTCTGAAACAAAACATCATCATCTAAACCAGGAGCGGGGTAGGAAACGCGACCGAATGAGCCATTCTGAAAGCTGTCCAGGTAGACTTCAATGCTCCTGTGAGCATAGAGACCGCAGGGAATGGACAGTGGCCTGAGCGCGCTCTCTGTTGACACATCAGCGAGTTGACAGCGGTTACTTTGGGAAGCGTTCCCACCGGGATTTACTGTCGGCCCCAAAAAGGTTTCCGTTGGGGATCGAACGTCCCGACGGATTTTTCACGCCTCGTTCATCCGCCCGTGACCTCAGAACGGATCAATCCTCGCCATTTCCTGAGGAATTTGCCCGCCTGCCTGCCTGAATTCTCCTCGATTTCCCCCCATTACCCACAAAAAAAATTAGGTAATTCAATCCATGAGTGCTTGTGAGACACTGCTGCTCGCAATTGATTGACTGTCGTCAGCTGTTTCGCCCACAAGAGACACGGATGATCAATCCACTTCACAGTACACTCTGTCCATGTTGACCATGTGAGAGTGGAAGCGAGCGTCAAAGCGAGTTTGCGGTTCTGTTAGTAAGCGGGTAGGATTCTACTAATTGGCGCAGGGCACCTCGCGGAAGCGCCTTTGAGCGACGGCTGAATATCACTTGTTGTGACAATACACAAATGAACAGCAGTCAGTGGCGCGGTGTGGCTGGCGCTTCATCTTTGTGAAACAGAGGCTTTTGATTTCAATGATTGTCAGCGGAGAAGCTTAAATGAAGCCCGGAGCGCTGGCCCTTGCGCTTTGTGTTATATTCCGTATCATGTCCTAGATTTCTGAATAAACAATGTGAGTACTTTCTTCTTTACTGGTTGTGTTTTGGACCTGCAGCCTACTTAATATTAATTGGGGCAGCAATATTAATTCCCTGCCTCAATCCCTCCTCTTCACCCACTATCTTAATTTACAGTTAAATACCCACTGAACATATACCTCTTGACTGTGTACATATATACTTAAGTATCCGCTGTATTAAGGCAAGTTGGTGTTGCTTTACTCCCTTGTTCAGTGTCCAACATCGCCACTGTACAGCAGTTACTAGACCTTAGGGGGGAAAGGCACTATATCAACGCAACTTGTCGCTCTTATTCATTTAGAGATCATCCATTTGCCTTGGTATTTAAAGCACCTGTCAAATTTTCAAGAGTGAAAATAACAAACTGGTTCTATTCTTCTTCCTGTTGCAGCTTCAGAGTGTTAGATTAAGTTTAGTCCGATTTCCCAACCAACAAGGGCTGTGGTTCTTTGAGGCGCCCCATTAAAAGTTACTTGCATCGACGCAAAAACTAACATTATCATACTAAAATAAACCTCGCATACATTTGCCGCAACCGCCTTTATCATCGTGTCGTCGAGACATCTTGAAACACCTCGGAGGAATTGTCGTTCGCTGCTAATGAAATCAAATGACACTTGCAACATCGACACAAAATCTTTCGGCTGCAAAAATGCTAATTTGATGGCTATCTCGCTTTGTTTCGTCTCTCGGTGAGACATTTTATTCAGTTCAGCTCGGAATATATTGTCAGAATCGAATATTCTCAGGCTCATTCTTCTCCCCCCCCCCCCCCCCCCCCCCCCAACACCCCCCCCAACACCCCCCCCCCCCCCCCAATCACCCCCCCTCAGGAGTTAATTAAAGTTGCTTTCAATCTGACACGGGATAATGCTAATTCTGCCCTTAATTATGCCGTTAATGAAATCAGAAAGGCCGTTTTCCCCAGGCGCCAGGCGTCATTAACCTAAACCTGCACAATATTTCCTGCCGTTGGTAAACATTGCACACACCAGACCATTGCTCGGTTCAATTAATGTCAAACGAACGAGGTTAGTGAAGCAATAAACAATGTTTAAATAGCACTCGGGTGGGCTGCGACCCAGTTGCTCTTGTGACAATGGCACCTGGAGGGTCCTGCTCTATTGATGGACGGCTGAAGTCATTGGACAGTTCCTAGCCAAGCCATCGGATCTCTCTAATCATCTTAATAATAATAATAATAATCCTTGCATTTTGATACGGCGCTTTTTGTATCTTGTCGATATCTCGACGGGTGCCGCGTTTCGCCCACAAATATACAGTCAATTCAAGTTACAGTATATTCTGTGAAGCGCTTTGAGACGTCCAGAATGCAAGGATGATTGTTATTAGTATTAACAAGAATAGTATCTTTTTTAATTTGAGGTCCCACAAACAACCGTGTGAAGAATGACCATCTCAGCTGGGAGATTGTTGGATGGACCACAGCTGCCTTTGAATTGTGTCAGGGGATTGGTCTCGTTCACCTCAACTAGCGGATGGGGACAAGCCGTTTGACGTTCTCCTCCATAGCGTGACATCGCGAAGGCTTTGCGCAGTCGGGAAACTTGCCCAAGCTTTCTCCCTGCCCTGCCCTGCCCTGCCCTGCCCGGAATCGAACCCAGGTCTCTCGCTCGCGTGGCGAGTGCTCTAACCACTCAGCTCCAGGACTCCCCACACAAAGAGAAGCTTCATCCTCGACTTATGTGCTCCCACGTCCCAATGTGGGGATGAATCCGATGACCTTCTGAACCAAAGGTGGGGAGCGTTACCAACTGTGCCCTTCACCACTGCGGTAGCCTCCCTCCCCTCTGCTCCCACACCCGGGGGGGGGGGGGGGGGGGGCACAGAGGCTCTCATCACTGTGAGGCTTCTGGCCACGGGGTAAATGTAGGGAGGAGGCAGGAGGTCAAGGCAGAGGAGCTCCGTGTGACCGCAGCCGATCTCACACATAGGATAGAACGCGATAGAACGACTCCCAACAGCTCTGTTACGCGGAATAACGTAGCGTTGCGACCGCTGACCGAATCGGCAGCAATAACCGGTTTGGGATTAAGTTCACGATGCTCGGGGAGTCAGAAAATCTGAAGCAGGGAACAGGCGTTCGATTGCCTTGATGGCTTTAGCGCCTTGAGACGTCCTCCCGACGTGAAAGACGCTCTGTAAAAAATATTTGTGTTGTCGTGGTTGTTGTGTGACCCCCCCCCCCCCCCCCGCCCCCCCCCATCTTTTGCCGGTAGGTTGACTACGATGCCCTCGTGTCACATCTCCAGCAGAGGGGGATGGAGGTCCACCAATGTCTTTGGTTGCTTCTGATTGCACTTCCCGAGTCTCCGTCGTCCCATGCACAACCGGACGTCAACAGGTCCGATAGCTCCGTTCGAAAAGAGAAGAAGGGAGTTTCTCTCTCCTGGCTGATCATCCCCTACACCTCACCCCCGCCCCCCCCCCCCACACCCCCCCACACCCCCCACCACTGCCCCCTTTCGTGGCTGTTTGCGGGATTATTCTATGCCTAAAGACCACAAGAAGTTCGTTTGGACTCTAGTGTCTGATTTTCATTGCAGACATTTCTTGATCTCTCAACAACAAGAACAACAACTTGAGTTTACTTCGTCCCCTTCAGGCAGGATAGCGCCTCGGAGCGCTTGAATGCTACCCGGACTGCGAGGAAGGGATGAGTGCGAGCTTAATTCCCGCCGAACTAGGCACTTTTGATTAAATCTGTTTGGTGAATGCAGCCTATTATTACGCATTAATCCCTGATCTCTAACACAACCGCGAGCAGGATTGAGAGTATTAACTAACGGATCTGCTAACACAAGAGGATAGGACACCGATTTGAGGAACTGGTGCAACACAGTAATCCCTTCGAAAGAAATCAAACATAATGGTGTGGTCACTTCAATCCACGACCGTTTGTTGGACGGTGCTGTGCGCAATTGGCTGCCATGCTTCACCCAGAAAGCATGCAGTCAATTCACTTCACAGTATGTTCTGTGAAACGCTTTGAAATGCTTCAACGATGTGCGAAGTCGCTATATGAAATGTAAGGATTATCATTATTACACCTGTTAACGACTCCACTATGTTGATCTATGTTATGAATACAGCAATAACTTGGATTTATAGGGTAGTATCTCAGAACGCTTTGAATATTTTCTCTCCTGGCTACGTCCCCTCAGAGAAAAACCTTTTTAGATATCCTGTGGGAACGCATTTGACTGACAACTAAATCTACTTTGAAAGAATAGTTCTTCCTTATTTCGCATAGGAAGTTGAACTCTCCGAGGTTTGAAAATGTTTACATAAAATAAAACATCCGTCTGGTTTCGGCAGATAGACCTAAAAAAAGGTCCTAATGTTATTTGATTTCATTGTTCCCGTTACGAACAGTCAGCGGGCAAGTTTCCTTACTCCGCACTCCTAATAGTAATCCCTCCAAGAAAAAGAAAAATAGTTTGGTCACACAATTCACGACTGTTTGTGCGACTGCCACGCTTGGCCCACAAATACACGGTCAATTCACTGTGTAGTATATTCTGTGAAGCGCTTTGAGGCGTCTAGAAGAGGTGAAAAACGCTATATCAAATGTAAGGATTATTGCATTTGATACTTTAAAATTTAAGTGGACTTTAAAATCTGTTCGATTAAGATAAACATGCACAGCTAAACATTCATTTATTTACGGGAAATCCAGACATAATTGTTTAGTCCATACTGAATGAGAGGCTGTGTGTGTGTACACCTTCGCCTTGAAGGTTGGATGTGAGAGGCCAGAAACTTTTTTTTAGCCCAAATTCTTCACCACTTTATACTGCGAGACAGGCCAAGAACTTAAACATTTTGTCTGTGAACACATAAACAAAATGTATGAAGTGTATGAAGTGACTGATAGAGAGAGGGGGAGAGCGAGAGGGAGAGGGCATAGCGAAAAGAAAATTGACTTTCAAATATGAAATATTAAACATCTTAAAAAAAATGACAACAAACGGGAACAATTGGCTGCAGCGTTTCTCCCACATAATAATTCACTTTACAGTATAATAACAATCCTTGCATTTGATATAGCGCTTTTCACATCTTATCGACGTCCCAAAGGGCTTCACAGAATATACTGTCAAGTGAATTGACTGTATATTTGTGGGCCAAACGCGGCAGCCAATTGCGCACAGCAGCGTCCCCACAAACCAGTCGTGGATTGTATGTTCCGTGAAGTGCTTTGAGTCGTCTCGAAGACACGATTCGAAGGCCCGGTATCCAAATGCAAAGATTATTCTCGCCATTATTATTGCATCATAAGACGGACAAGAAAGACACAGACGGAAGAGAATGAGCGGGGGTGGGTGGGGGGGGGGGAGAGAGAAAGAGAGAGAGAGAGGGTGAGAGAGAGGAGACTTGCAAGGATTCGCTCCAACACCAGGGGGCAGGTAAGAAATATAAATAAGTTGGGAACATTTTCTGTGCTCAAGGGAGTGACTTTGAAAGAAAACCTCCAAAGATAAAACTCATTTGGAGAGGGAGGTTGCACAGCTTTTGGGAAGAGGAGAAAGGGTTGGAAAGGGAGCTTGTCTCTTTCTCTCTCTCTCTCTCTCTCTCTCTCTCTCTTTCTGCAGTTGTGTTTGCCATGGCTTGGGCTTTGGGCCTGCTTCTCGCTGTGATCAGCGTCCAATTTCGGGATGCGGCGTCCGGGATGGAATCGTGTTACGATGACGCCGGCCGGGCCAGGAGGTGCCTACCCGAGTTCTGCAACGCGGCCTTCAACAAAACCATCCGAGCCACCAACACTTGCGGATCGGCCCCCGAGCAGTACTGCCTACAGACCGGGGTGACGGGAGTCACCGAGTCCTGCCATCTGTGCGACGTCCGGGACCCCTCGCTGAGCCACAACGCCAGCTCCCTGAACGACTTCCACAGCGAACAGGAGCCTACCTGGTGGCAGAGTCAATCCATGGTGTTTCCCGTCCAGTATCCCAACACCGTCAACCTGACCTTGCACCTGGGTGAGTATTCGCACTCCATCCACCGCTAGACTCACACCCAGCCACGGCTTATTCCTTCCCATATGTTCTCAGCTAGGTGTTATATATGATTTACGTGTGTGTGTGTACGTAATGGGTTATATGTTTTTATTGTACATCAATATTTTTATTATGCAGTATATAATATCAATTATATAATGATATAGTATTATACTATATATTTAGAATGCATTAGCTACTTTTACTATACAACATATCATTCTAACCTATTATGTAATCTGTTATAAACTTTTATTAAATACATAATACTTTATTATGCACTATATAATTATACATTTTAATAATATTTGGATAATCTGTAGGACACTTATGTATAATACTTCTATTATGCAATATAGTTATATACTATTATAATGTATACTATAATGTGTTAATACGTTCGTTTAGTTTTATGTAATTACATATACAGGGCAAAATAAATGTCTTATTTCTCGGGTATCCTATTATCTAAGAAAATCATAATGATATTATTAATAAAAGAAGAGGAGTCATAATATTCATTATGACCTGTTTTGTTGTGGGTTCAAGAGGAGTCTTAATAGGACAACAGTTGATCTATAACTGAATAACAACAACAACAACTCGTACTTATATAGCACCCTCCACCCAGGGTAGAGTCCTAGAACGCTTAAGTCAATCGCTGATCAAACCGAGGGATTCGATCGGGGAAACTAGAAACAGTGAGAGTTTTTATTTAACCCAAGCCCTTTGGAAATTTATAGAAGCATAGGAACAGGAGTAGGGTAGGCAGCCCGCCGAGCCTGTTCCGCCAATCTATAAGATCAGGGCTGATCTGTACCTTCAAGCTGGAGAGTATAAAGTGTGCAATGAGACACATCTCAGCGGGAAACTTTCAATGAAAAGCTTTGTATGGAGCACTCAACCCACGCTGCTGGCAGTCAAGAGTGCCTTCAGTGATGTCTGCGTAGCCCTCGGAAACTGTAGTTAGTGGGTATTTATTGCAGACAGGACTGAAGTTTCTCGAGCAAATTATGAGGGCTTTTTAATGTCCCTTTGGAGGATGATGTCCACCACAAGGAAACTATTTGGTTATAAATGAACTAAAGAAGAAACGTGATTCGAACAAGTTCTCTTCTCGTGAAAGAGGCTCAGTCGTTTTGTTCAAAGAATGAAATGACCCCTCTAAAGGGAACGAATGCCAGTGTCTCCAACCAAATGTAACTGACATTTCCCACCAAACTCATTGACCACACGTTGACACATTGAGGTAAAGACTTTTTAAAAAATCTTTGTACAGTATCCTCTTCCCCCCCACACCTTCTCCCACTGACCCCCCACCTCACACACAACCCAGCCCGAATCCAATTTATAGGTACTCACGCCGAATAAAGCTCATTATTCTCTGTGTATAACTGACGACAGGCATATTGCCAATGTCTGATAACCCACAATGTGGTGTGGAGCGAACAGGAAAGGAACCAGACTCAGCCGGTGGTGGGACAGCAGGAAGTAATTTGGCAAGGCAATGAGCAGTTAGGTAATGGTTTCACCAGGAAAAAAAAGCTTCCTTCCCCCCACTCCCACCCCACCAGCCCCACTCCACCACCTCTTTTCATCTAGATTCTGAGCGCAAAGATTGAGGCTTGGGACAAGGGTACAATATTCTGACCTTATCTTCTACCGTGACTGTGGTCCCTGACCTCTCTCTCTCTCCCAGGGTCTGGGTCAAGTTCCTCCATTATCAAGCACCGTTGAGCTGCTGCCAAGCAAGAAGGGCTCTCTATATCAATGCAGGTTGTTGTTGTTGTCGTCGTCAACTGACCTGCGGAAATTGTGGCATTTGGCATCTAAAAGAGAAGTTTATCGAGGCACCTCACCCATCCTACTCCCCGAAACTCTGGAACACTCCCTCTACCCCTCACGCCTTACCACCTCCTTCCCCATCTTCAGCTTACGTTTAAAGACCTTACTCTTCGACTGCGCCTTGGGACGCCCTCCCCGACGTGGAAGTAAACCTTTGTACAGTGTCCTCTGTAAACGTAATTTTCTTGTTGTTGTTGTTGTACGGTTGCCTCTCCCAGGCTCGCCAATGCGCTCTGCCACCGTCAAGCACACTGCAATTCGACCCTGTGCGTTGCAAATTCAAGTTGTTGTTGTTGTTGTCGTCCGTACAAGTGTTTGGTTTGGTGTGAAGCCAAAATGTTTCAATCCAGACCATCTCAGAAGTAAAGAGTTGTTTAGTCTTCCAGAGAGGGCTGTGTGCAGCACACAGGATGTGCTCAGTGTCTGGCTAATGTTTATTTCTGAGCTCTGGAAATATCAGACGGTGGAGGGAGTGTGGTCAAATTAGGGAGGATTCCAGTCCGCCCCGGAGTGTTGTTGATTGCGAGAGAGAAAAAAAAGGAGGGGGGCAGTATCTTTTGGTAGCGGTGTGGAAAAAATGTCTTTACACTTGATTGCGTCATTGAATCTCCCTTTGCCGCAACAAATCCCGTCACTTCACAACGAGGTTCACGCAGCAATAAAGGAGAGAGTTACGCACTATACAATCAAAGGGATTATATACATAATGCGCTATACTTTTCCCCATATCCTTCTGTATTGTTACTCGTCGAATGCTTGTGCAATTGCCGTGTAAATGTTATAATAATAGCCTAATCCCTGCATTTGATGTGGCTGTTTTCACATCTCATCGACGCCTCAAAGCGCTTCACAGAATGTACTGTAAAGTGAATTGACTGTACATTTGTGGGCGAAACGCGGCAGCCAATTGCGCACGGCGGTGTCCCCCACACACAAACAGTCGGCCAATTTTTATTATTGTGGGTGTGTTTTTTTCGGGCGGATTATTACGTTGTGATCGTCTTGAGTGTCGCGGGCGGTTGGTTGCAAGTGACGCTGAGCTGAGAGTCAGACAGTATGGTGTAAGGCGATCTCAAGACTGGTTCATTCTAGATGATGGATCATCACGCTGTTCCTTTACCGACACAAAACAGCCGGAACGAAAAAACAATCGGCTTTGCACCCACCCCCCTCATTTCCAACACGACGCAAGAATAAGCCTCGCGTTTAATACGGCGCCTTCTCACGTTGTGGTGACATCTCCAAAGCGCTTCACAGAATACACTGTAAAGTAGATTGACTGTATATTTTGTGGAAGACGTGAAAATGCTACTTCAAAATGCAAGGATGATTATTATCGCACACAACAGACCCGTCTTATTTATGTCTTGCGCGTAAAGTTTTGAAAGTAAGACTGCAGTCTGTTTTTAACGAAAGTCACGACCGCTGCAGGAGTAGAGGGTTTCATGTGGTCGAGAGAAGAACCAGCTGCAATGACCGCAAACCGATCCAAGGTTACACTAAAGGGAGGGAGATAATCTTAAGAGATGCCAGTTCGGTCCATGATCACCTTCGAGCAGTTGGAGGCTACCAAGGGAAGCCACGGCTGAGCTTTGCGACCTTCGCTGTCAATTCACAGTGCCATCCACACAGCCTTGCTTGTTGAGATGAAGTTCACCGCGGGCAGTGAACCTTGATGCCTCCAGTTCGCTCGCAGTCGCAGTCTCGAGCAGTCAGGGCAAATGGTAATTCTTCAATGTCCCCGTTGCTCTCTAAGAAGAAGACGAAGAGGAAGAGCGTGTCTGTGCGTTGCATTGAAATGGCATGGAACGCTGCACCGTAATTTACGGCAACAACAACGACGACTAATTGCACTAGTATCGCGCCTGCTCATGAAATCAATTCATCCGGCAATAAGGAGCCAGGGGAAGCTTGGACAGAATCGATGTGATGGTTTTTTTTTTACAGAGTTTTGGACGGGTGAGTGAGTGTGCGGGCGGCGGAGTTTTGGATCCAATGGGATTTTGTGGATGGTGGGAGATGGGGGCGGAGGGAGCTGGCGAGGAGGGCATTTTTTTGTATAAAAAAAAGGCATTCGGTCCCCCTCCTCTGGCTGCTGGTTGACTTAACTTTGTATTGTTTGCGCTGTTTTATTTATTAAATGTCATGTGCAAGCAATTCAGGCGTTTCCTGTTTTATGAGGCAATTTCAAATACAGTACACAGGAATTAGGTTTGCATCTGGCTGGTTTATAACCAATCCAGATGTTTCATTATCAAACTGGACATGCTCCAGCAGGACTCCAGCGCACACTCTGACGTCCCCCAAGTCTTGGCTCTTGCCAACCTGTTCCCCATCATCTCGGGAAGAATGTGGGAAGAGTGAGAGAGAGAGAGAGAGAGAGAGAAAGAGTGCACGTTCCATTCCAAAGAGATGGGATGCATGGTTTGGATACTCTTAAGCATCGCGATGTGTTTTGACAACAACAAAATGACACTTGTCTGGCGTCTGCCTTTCATGTCAGGAGGATGTCCCAAGGCGCTGGGCAGTCATTGTTACATATCCCGAGCTGTGGTCAGGGAGGGTGGAGGGGAAGGAAGGGGATTTGGGGTGACTGATGGGACCGTCAAAGAGCAGGGTCTTGAGGCAGGTCTTGAAGGACGCCAGGAAGGGGGGGGGGACGAGGCGGAGGGACTGCAGGTTGGAGTTCCAGAGATTGGGGGCAGAGTAGTTGAAAGGTCGCCTGGTGATGGTGGGGTGGGTGGATCGGGGGACATGGAGTTACAGGAGGTATCAGACACCCGGATGACCTCCCCACACCCTCCCCACTCACCAAAATTTTTTTTTTACCAGTGTTTGAGCGTCAAGATCAATTGGTCATTCTCTTCACGTTAGCTTGTGGGACTTGGCTGATCTTAAAATTAGCAATGGACAACTGGGGGGGGCAGAGAAAGAGATGGCGTGGGAAAGAGTAACTAGGCTGCAATAGTAGTGGAATACGGAGGCCGGAATGGGTACAAGGCAGAAGGTAATGGGATTGTGTGTAACGGCTGTCCAACAATCGAAGGGTGAGTGTAAGGGGGGGATACGTAGGCGAAGGAAGAGGGGGCTCGGTGAGAACCACTGGCGTAATTAATAATAATAACAATCCTTGCATTTGATATCGCGCTTTATCCCGTCTTCGAGACGTCTCAGAGCCCTTCGCAGGATACACCGCAAAGGGCAGTGACTGTCTGTTTTGTGGGCAAAACGTGGCAGCTGATCCTGAGCAGCAGCGTCCCTTCAAACGGTCGTAAAATAATCTTTACAAGGGCCATTTACACTGGCGGGATGTCTCCATCCGCTCCCCAGTACATCCTGTACTTTTGTTGGCGTATTTAAGAGGACGGCACTGTCTGCGTTGAAAGCAGACAATTTATTGGTTGATCCTGAAACTCCTCGAGGGGAGGTCTATCGTCATTGCAGAAGGCAGCACAAGCAACAACGGTTCACGGGAGGCAACGGCCTCTGTTGCTTTCGGGCTAAACTAGTAATAATAACACTCCTTGGATTTGGATTTGATAGAGCGCTTTTCACTAGTTTCTTCTAAACTAGTAAATCTGCTTGTTGAGTCTGGTCAAATCGAACGCAGGCTGCATGTTAAGGCATTTCTCCCACAGAATACACGGGCAATCCGTTTCACAATATATTCCGTGAAGCGCTTTGTGATGTCTCAACCATGTGATAAGGCACTATATCAAATGCTAGCATTATTATTATTATAATAATGTGACTTCTAGTTGAAGAATGAAGCGCACACAAGCAAAACCATGGTGATACAATAGTAATAATCCTTGCATTTGATGTAGCGCTTTTCATATTTTATCAACGTCTCAGAGCCCATCACAGAATATACTGTAAAGTGAATTGGCTGCGTATATTTGAGGGCGAAATGGCGTTGGGTGCGGGAGAGGCAGAGATCCACGTGGTCTAGTTTCGGATCTCGTCAAGGGTTAAGCCCGATTAGAAAGCCTCCTTGGTTCCATGTACAGTAGTTATTAGTGTGTGGAATATCCTGCATCTGAGAGAGCTGGCAACGAGTTGCCTTTTCATCTTCTTGCAGGAAATCCACTCTAAACGTCCTCCAGATTAGGAACATCTGTGGACGCATCCGAGTGGGTCTCGTCTGGGAATAGTCTGACCTGAATCCTCTTCCTTGAACAGAGACTCTCCGTCCCATCACCCTTTATCTGTCGCGCACATCAAGTCCGAGCGGCTTTGAGGGACTCGCACGATCACATCAGTCTTTTAAAGCCGGACGCCACCCTTCGTAAAAGCTGCGCGCGGCCCAGTTCAATTAATCACTCACTCCCCAAACGCAATTGCCTAGAATGTTCCGAGCTAACTGCAAGCAGCTCTACTTTGAGGCGTCCGCTTTGTAAGATTGTAGCTTCCAGCAGCTGCACAACATCACATAGACGTTTGGCCTGTTAAAAAAAACAATCTCTATGTAAAATTACTTTCTTCTCTTCCTGAGTCTGTGCCTCACACACACATATCATTCAAGGCTCTCGCTCTGTAACCAGGAGCTGATGTACAGGATGACCCCATTATCACACGCACTGGTTTAATAATGTATAAAAATAATAATGCTTGCATTATATCTGTATTGTAAAGTGAATTGACTGTGTATTTTATGGTCGAAACGTGGCTGTGAACTTCTACATTACACTGACGGACAACTGAAACATGTAAAAGATCGACGATCATTGTATTTGGAAGTTACTTAATTGTATTCAGTGCAGGAATGCCACTGTATTTAGGCATTCCAGTGGATTGAGGTGTGTGTGTGTGTGTGAGCGACAACATTTTCATGGCAGATAATGATCTGTCACCATGTCAGGTTCTGTGTGGCACCTTCCGTAACATGGATAATGAGGTGGAATACACCACTGACAGCTTGTTTAGTGTGTCAGAACAAGCACACTAAAAATGCATAGTGTGATACTACTAGTAGTATCTAAAAATGCATCGTAAGGAGAAAAGTGGTGGAGCTGGGAGGTGGGTAACAGGATTTTGTGAAGATCAGTAGATTAGGCTACGCAGACCCCTGGGCTGGGTGAAGCTGGCTGACCTTTCAGTCTTGCTACAATTGGTCTCAGTAACATGGGCGATACGTGTGACGCATTGCAAACCTGACGTGAACTACTTTAAGAGTAAATCCATATGGACTTTGCCACTTCTAGTCTGGAGACAGCGTGACCAATTGTGGCGTCCTCAACCGCTGAGATTGGCTCGCTCTGCGCAAACCAGGGGTTCAAAGCTAGAGTGTTGTGGGTCTAAAAATGTCTCAGTCCGTCCCACAGTGAGCAGGCATTGTGCTTGCCTGTTAAACTATCGGGACACTTGCTTTGATCGCGTTTCGTATTTTCTTCGTCTCGAGAAAGATTTCGAGAAGAAAGGATAGACTAGAAGTCCCTCACAGGAAACCTCGGATTCCAAATTCAACCTTCAACCTTGGTCATTCACTTCATGGCTGCTTGTGGGACATTGCAGTGCGCAAACTAGGTCCTGTGTTCACCCGGAACGCACGGTTACTGCACTCGACAGTATATCTTGAGAAGCGCTTTGTCATGTCCTTCTAACATGAAGGGCGCTATCTCAAATGTAATTACAAATGTTTTTTTTTTAATCAATCGTTGATCAGGAGCATCTCAGGGGTTCACGGGAAAGGTTAGAAGATATTTCCGCCGAGGATTAGCAGAACACAGAATGTTATTTGAGCTGAAAATACAGTACCGTGGAAAAAGGAAATGATTTAAGTGTTTGAAGAAGAAACAAAATAAATCCGAGGGAGAAAGAGGAAATTGGGATTAGATGTGTAACTCAGCGTAGAGCTTGATGGGCTGTAGATTGCACCCACTCTTCGGACTCGCAAGGGAATGAATAATGGCCACTTGGGTGAAGTACAAATACTTTAGGATAGATCAAGAGAGTAGAGTAGGACGGCTCGGGTTTTTTGAGTTGCAAAAAGGCACTTTCAGGACGCTTTAATCAGAGGGTAATAAATGACTGGAATGAATAATAATAATAATAATAATAAATGAGCTGGTTGAGGCCAGGACACTGGACTCATTTAAGAAACAGCCGCAATGGGAAGGCAATGGTGTTCGGGTATTCTGGAAGGATGAGATCAAACGGACAGATCTGTTCTTCATCCAAACCAATCATGTATCAGTGGTATCAATGGGTGTCTCCTGCATTTTGTACACTCGGAAGAAGGGAATAAAAGTCAAACGCCTTTAGGGCAATGAGGGAGGAGAGGAGAAGGACGGAAAGTTATTTTATCAGCAACGCAATGCCAAATAAGAACAGAACACCAGGTCATTCAGGGCAGAACATGTTCACATGTGGAAGATACATAAATCCTTCCACAGGCTTCAAAATGACACACGCCATTTTGGGGAAGGGTTTGTTCAAGCCCTTCAGATGATGTCTCCAAAATCCAAACGGGGAAACCTGTCACGAAAACTTATCTACTTTGCCCTCGAATCCCCACCCCCCCCTCCCCCACCAAAGCCCCCATCCCCGCACCTCATGGAAGTAAGCGAGAGACTTCATGACCTCGTAAAAAAACTTCAAAGCGTTTGTGTGCTCACAGGCTTTGTGTGCTCACATGGTTGGTCGTCGGTGGGGAGAGCGTGGCATTGACTCATTTTATCAAAACAACACAAATCTATTTCAGATGTACATCCTGGACAGAATGTACATCTAGCCGTTCCGCTTGTTTTGGAATGATACGTTTCTGCGGATTAATAAAAATACCAATTATTTCCTCCTGGCTTTTCCCATCCCCCTGCTTGGGGGGAGTATAACATGCGATATTCCTTACTGAGTTCCTCAGTAACATATTCCTCATCGGGCAAATGAAGACTCTCTCTGACCGCCACTGACTGTCGGGAATCCTGCTCCATCCCAGTGACAACTTTCAGAGCCACGGCTCCGCCAGTCCACAAGAAACGATATTAATAATAATAATCATAGACATATAGCAACCGGAGTAAGCAATTCAGTCCCTTGAGCCTGTTCCACCGATGTATAAGATCATGGCCGATCTCATCCAATTATTGGATCTCATCCAATCTCATCCCACCCTTGCTGTGTCCCTCAATACCCTGACCTAACAAACAATCCTTGCATTTGATACAGTGCCTTTCAGGTCAGGAAGATATCGCTTCACAGGGTTTACTGTAAACTGGGACTGTTTGAATGAAGGAATCCAGTTAAGAAATCAGATCCCATTCTCGAGTCTTACTGTACCACTTACTGTTCCACCTCAGTGCGACCTGCTGATCTGTGTTCATGTTGAGGTGCCAAAATAGGCTGTGTTCACTGGCTCGCTCAGTCCTCTCTGTCTGTGGTTAAGGCAACAGAAAAACGTTACATTTACAAATCAAAGGTTATTTTTTGGGGGTAGGCAGATGCCTCGCACATGTGGAAACACACCATCGTGCTTAAGAATACCAGAATCCAATTGAATCTACAGTCCCACCAATACAAGAAGATTTCCCTTAGGTCATTGTGGAGTCCTGTAGCGAGGCGGTTAGAGCAGTTGCCTCGCAAGCGAGAGACCTGGGTTCGATTCCAGGCAGGGCGAAATCTTCGGCAAGTTTCCTTACTCCACACACCTGATAATCATACCTCAAAACGAAACAATAATAGATTACTCACCTCATTCCACGAGTGTCTGTGGGACACAGCTGTGTACAATTGGCTGCTGCGATTCACCCATAAATACACAGTCATTTCGCTTTGCAGTACATTCTGTGAAGCGCTTTGAGACGTCTAGAAGATGCGAAAAGCGCTATATCAAATGCAAGGAGTATGATTATTATTATTACTATGTAATCCTACTTTCCTAATTCCAGTGAGTATGAGGTGCAGTTTGGGAAGAGCCAAGGCTAGAGGCCAGGCTTGATTTTCAAGAGGTATCTTTTTGCTTCCAGCGCCTTGGGACATTCTCTTGACATGAAAGGCGATAAATGTATATTCTATAAATGTAATTTTGTTGTTGTTGTTGTTGTTGTCAGGTTAACATGCAGCTGTGTGGAAAGAATTCTCCCTCTAAGTCCAACTTTTGCTCACAAAATAGACACAGTCAATTCACTTTTACAGTACATTCTGTGAAGCGCTTTGAGACGTCTCGAAGACGTGATCAGACGCTATAACAAATGCAAGGTGTATTCTACGTTTCTGGAGCACAAGAGCAATTATGGAGGACATTGTTAAATAGAATAGCAATGATATTAACCCCAATGGAGAGGCTGAAACCATCACCACAACCACAACAAGATTACATTTGTTTTGCGCCTTTCACGTCAGGAGGACGTCCCAAGGCGCTGGACAGTTACTGCTTCAGACATGCTGAGGCAGAGCTGAAACACACCAACCGAACAGTCTTTTGTTAGTCGCTGCGTAGGATAATACCTCACTTGATTTGACTTTAATATAAAGGGTTAATTTCCCAACAAGGCGAGTTGAGATCCTGAGATGGAGCTGAAGTCTCATTTGGGAGTGGGGGGGGGGGATGTATGTTGTTCCTTCGCTTGACAGAGTCACGGTCACGGGAAGGTCACTGCTTGCACTCGACCCTTTCCACAGTCCAAATCAGAAACAGATTTTTGGGGATGTATCTGCTGGCGGCTGCGCTCACGAGGAGCTTCAGTGAAGTCTACACTCGGTATTGTTGTTGTACGCAGCTTGTGAGGGGAAATGGAAACCCGCCAGGTTGCTCTTGGGTTTCATCTCGGAGCGCGGTCATTTTGTGGGCCATGGGAAGCCAGGCAGGATGAACTGTTCAGCCAGGAAGCAGGAGCCGACTGCAGACTCGCCCGCGTTGCGCCTGTTATCTGCCATCAACTGAGACGTAAACCCTCAAATTACACTCCAGGGCTATCAGCAAGATTGAGATCAAAGGGGCTCGACAGGGCCTTCTTCATTCAGTTCACGACGTCATCCGTTACCTAAAAACAACTCAACGCCAGTTTTTAATCACAACGACTTGTGTGTTATACAGTGGCCCCCATTACAGGGTAGCGTCCCCAAAGCACCTGACAGCGGTGAAGCCCAAGGCCGAGCGGGGAGGGAGGGGGAGGTGACCGTAGGGACGGTCGTAAAGGAAGGTCTTCGGGCTCGACGTGACCTGAAGTTTATAATAAGCCCTAATAATCACGCAGCAGATTTGGAGAAGTACTGTGCATGGAACTGAAGATTTATTTGTAAGTGGAAATTTTTGCTGTGTGGAAATTGGCCCTTTAACCTTGTGGCTTCTCTTCGAAATAATGTGATTCGGTCCAAATTCTTCCCTCCACCCCCCCCCGTCCCTCAGCTCAGCGGGCTCCAGCCAGCCACATGTCCTTTCAACTTTCCGCCCCCGCCACCCCCCAAAACCCTTTGGAACTCCATCCCAGGCCCTTAGTTCTTGCCTCCTTCCAAGGGCCGCTTCGAGAGCCTCCTCTACGACCTCTCCTTTGGTCACCCTTGTCCTCCCTGCTCTCCATCCCTCCCGATCCTGACCTCCAGCTCGGGTCCAGATCCCTGAGTGTCCAGAGCCTTGGTAAGTCATTGTCCCTGTTGTTTGGTCATTACCGGCGTCTTGGTAAAGCAGTTTAAATGTTAATTCAGAGCGAAAGGTGCCGGACGAGTGCCCGTAATTGCTATTAATGCATTAATAATGAGCAGGACCGGCTGCGATGGGGAGGTGGCAATCGTGGAATGGGGGTTGAGCTCACGGTACGATGTGACACCTAGTCTACTGGGGCTCCAGGCTGGCGACCTCTCGGGTCACGCTACCGAGATCTGATTCGCGTCGAGCGATTCGGAAGGCATCACCGTGTACAACAGAGCGCAAACGTGTGCATAATTCTCCCCCCCGACCCTCGTTTCTCACGGGGCAAGGCATGGCGGCATGTCGGGCAGAAGCAGGCAGAGATGACACGCCAGTGGACTTAGAGGAAGTCTCCTGCAGCGAACAGCTGTTTGGAAATTCTCTCCCGGGGCCTGTCTTGAAAGCAAAGGTTTGGCGTAAACTGACATTCGCTAACAGTTTGGCTCCATCGAGATCAGACGGGAGGTTGGGTCGTGTCAGTCTCGTTCGCGGGCTTTGGCAACATTTTCCAGAAGCGACAGAGGAAATTAATAGATTGCGACGAGTTATTGTGAGTAATGACAATGTCAGCCGAGAACAGTGTTAATTAGCCCCAACGTTCCCAGCCGTTGATCTCGAGACGATGAGGGTTTCCAGCTCAATTGATTAACGGGATTGTTCAATTTAAAAATAACAACAACAATAATAAATAATACTAATCCTTGCATCCGATACAGTGCTTTTCACGTCTTCTCGACGTCTCAAAGCGCTTCACAGAATGTACTGTAAAAGTGAATTGACTGTATATTTGTGGGCGAAACGCGGCAGCCCAATTGCGCACGTTGGTGTCCTACAAACAGCCGTGGTATTCAAGTGACAATTTATCTTTTTTTTTCGTTTGAGGGATTATTATCAGGCGTGTAGCGTAAGGAAACTTGCCCAAGTTTTCGCCCTGACCTGGAACCGAACCCGGGTCTCCTCGCTTGTAGGCGAGCGCTCTAACCGCTGAGCCACAGGAGCTCCACAATAGAGACTGAAATACGAGTTGAGCTAATAATGAATCCAACATATAATAATAGTAAATAACTGAATAAATACTGGTTAAAATTAACAAGGGAGAATTTTTTTGGGTGTGGGACCTGACGCTTTGGATTCGCAAACCTGCCATCTTCGCTCTTGTCCCCCCTACCCACCCCCCCACCACCCCCCCCCCACAGGCAAATCCTTCGAGATCACCTACGTCAGGCTGAAGTTTCACACCAGCCGGCCCGAAAGCTTCGCCATTTACAAGAGAACCCGCGAGGACGGCCCCTGGGTGGCTTATCAGTACTACAGCGCCTCGTGCGCCCGCACGCACCAGCTGCTCGCGTCCAGGTACCTCAGGCCGGGAGAGGACGAGCGAGTGGCGTTGTGCACCGAGGAGTTCAAGCGACATCTCCCCGTTGACGGGCGGCAATGTCGCCTTCTCCACCTTGGAAGGGAGGCCGAGCGCGTACAGCTTTGACGGCAGCGCAGTGTTACAGGTAACTCCAGGCCCCGGCACGCGGAAATACACCTGCTCTGAATATAGTGTCGTGTTTTGGATTTGTGTCGGAGGTCTCCGCCACTGTTAAGCGCTCTGAGACGCCGCCTGGCGCGAAGGGCGCTATATAAATGTCGTCGTCACGCTTTTGCGGTGAGGAGAGAGGATTACGAGTTCGCGCGAGGTTATTTTTCTTCACAACTGCGCCGTTGAGACTTCTCAAAGCGCTCCGCGGAATATACTGTCGAGTGAATCGATTGGTGTGTTTATGTGGGCGAAAAATGGCAGCTTATCGGGCGAGGGGGGGGTTGGGGAGGGGGTGAGGGAAGGAGGGAGGGAGGGAGGGAGGGAGGGAGGGAGGGAGGGAGGGAGGGAGGGAGGGAGGGAGGGAGGGAGGGAGGGAGGGAGGGAGGGGAGGGAGGGAGGGAGGGAGGGAGGGAGGGAGGGAGGAGGGAGGGAGGGAGGGAGGGAGGGAGGGAGGGAGGGAGGGAGGGAGGGAGGGAGGGAGGGAGGGAGGGGGAGGGAGGGGGACGGAGTGGAGAGAGGGACGAATAAACTACTGACGCGACTGAACAAGGATCAAACCAGTCCTCGTCTCAAGAAAACAGCCTCCACTTTTCTGGCAGTCGTGTCTGTTTCCTATACCCCTAACCTGAAACGGACCGATTAGCACGAGTGCAGACGAGACTGGTTTGGAGGACAACGCACACAGCTTAAAGCTCTCGATTTTGAGCAAGATAAATAGTGGCGATCACCCTGTTTCCTTTCCAAGGACGAGTTGAGACTCGAGACCCCGCTTGTGAAGTAATTTATGTGTCATCCTTCCCTCGTGGCTCGATGACCTCTTTAAAAAGCGCTCGCCGGACACCCACACACATCTTTGAGCCATAAATCGTACAGAATTGTTCTCCATAAGACCCGGTTATTTGACAGACAACAGTCGGAAAGGTTGTCGGGGGCCAGGATGGGTAGGAAATCTCCAGATGTGCGGTTTCCTGCAGAAAAGCTATTTCGAGCGGAGGTGGCAGATAGTGAGTTTGGGGGCGTGGGGGGGGGGGGGGGGGGGGGTGGGGGGGGTGGGGGGGGGAGCGGTACGTTTCACGCACACACACACACACACTCAGGCGTGCGACACACTTATACATGCGCACATATTCACTCGCATGTGTGTGTACACACACATGCGCACAGCGCACACACTCACACACACCACACACACACACACACATGCGCGCGGTCTGACTGACGGGCTGTTTTGTTCCAGGAGTGGGTGACGGCCACCGATTTGCTCATCTCCTTAAACCGCCA